>SJYR01004062.1:55165-79551 GCA_006410655.1 Kobus ellipsiprymnus | reverse complement strand
GGAATGATGCTAAAGCTGAAACTCCAGTACTTTGGCCACCTCATGTGAAGGGTTGACTCATTGGAAAAGACTCTGATGCTGGTGGGATTGGGGGCAGGAGGAGAAGGGGACGACAGAGGATGAGATGGCTGGATGGCATCACCAAATCAATGGACATGTGTTTGAGTGAATTCCGGGAGATGATGATGGACAGGGAGGCCTGGAGTGCTGCAATTCACGGGGTCGCAAAGTGTCGGACATGACTGAGTGACTGAACTGACCTGAACTGAAGAAATATGAAGGAACTCTGTCTTAAGTATTGGATTTAGGGCTGTATGCCCTACAAGAGTCTACTAGGCAAATGGTGTTAGGCACAGACAACCAAGAGAAGGAAGCCCCTCATGAAGGCTCACCTCCCATGGCTCCTGAGTTGCTTGGTGCTCCTTCGTCGTATCCAAACATGCCCTCATACCCAGGAGCACCCCCTCCACAAAAGCCAACTCGATTATATCCCTTAGTTGAAACTGGAAGAGAAATCGGACCAACCCAGTCCCATAAGCCCTTCTCCCTCTTAGAACTAAGACAGATCAAACAAGACCTGGGAAGCTATACAGATGAACCAGGCAAATATATAGATACATTCCAACACATTAATTTGGCCTTTGACTTGATCTGGAAAGACATCATGGTCATATTTAGTCAAATTGTATCTGATCCTGAGTATGCTAGCATCTTAAAGGAAGCCTGAAGGTATGCTACAGGGCTTCACATGTCAAGCAATAAATACCCAGTCGGGGAAACTGTGGTCCCTTCCTCAGATCCTAATTGGAATTATAATGACCCTGAGCACAACTGGGAAAGGGATCACCTTCTGATCTGTGTAAAGGTAGGACTAAAAGCAGCCCAGCAAAAAGTAATCAGCTACGCCTGGGTCTCCGCTATAACTCAGGAGCCCAGTGAGAATTCCATTGCCTTTCTGGATAGGCTAAAAGAGGACCTCCAAAAGTTTACCATTCTGGACTTAGACTCTTATGACGGACAGGTGATTTTAAAGGACAAATTCCTGTCCAAGTGTATATCAGACATCAGGAAAAAGTTACAACAGCTACAGAAGCAGGATCCTGCTGCCTCTTTAGATGAGATGGTCCAGACAGCTACCAATAACTTTTATAACAGAACAGGAGAGGGAGGCCAAAACCCAGGAAAGGGAGAAAAGGAAAGAGAAATGCATGCCCAGATGCTGGTCATCCTCCATGGAAGCCCACAGCAATGCCTATTCTGTAGACAGCAGGGACATTGGGCCAAAGAGTGTCCAAACCATGACAAGTCACTTAAAACAGCTTGATACACATGCCATCAATTGGGACATTGGACGGCACTCTGCCCTGGGAACCCAAGAGCTTCAAGGTCAAGCACCAAGCCTTTTCTCACAATGGTTCAACAGGACTGAAGCAGCTCGCTGCAGCTAGCCAACCTGTCACAGATAACCATCATGGGGCTGAAGCCAAGGGTGCAACTGAATGTGGCAGGTAGGTCCAATAATTTTTCTTGGTTGACACAGGCGCTACCTACTCTGTCCTGACCTCCTACTCCAGAGACTTCTCCTCCCAAACCTGTACCATTTTGGGTGCTACAGGAAAAACAGCAAAAAGATTCACCCAAGCACTTCTTTGTTGCTTGGATGGACAAATATTTTTCCACCATTTTTGGTGGTCCCTGAGTGTCTTACTCCCTTATTGGGAAGAGATATGCTCACTAAACTGGGGCCCACACCTGTGATAGGAAGCTTTTCAGTCCCTGGAGCATACTCCAAGTATGCCTTTTCAGCTTCTGGTTACTACTGAGGAACCCACTGCACACTCTCCAGTAGGGAGGGACCAAAAACTATGGGAAGCAAAATTAACCCCTAGGTGTGAGACCAGTGGACTCCTGGACAAGCCCACCAATCTGAACTGGTCGTCCTTGTCCTCAGAGATCCCACTTGGAATCCAAACTAGAACGAATACCCACTCAGAAGAGAAGCTCTGGAAGGACTACAACTGCTAATAAATAAATTCATTGCCTGTGGGCTATTGGTTCCCACCAACTAGCCATGTAACACCCCGATCCTGTAAAGAAATAGGACAGGACCTGGAGCATGGTTCAAGATCTCTGGATCATAAATGAAGCTGTAGTCCCCCTCCATCCCACAGTAACCAATCCTTATGTAATCTTGGAAGAAATCCTGCCCAGTGCCAAGTGGTTGACATTCCTGGATCTCAAGGATGCATTCGTTTGCATATCATTGACTAAAGAATCCCAATATCTTTTTGCCTTTGAGTAGGAGGATCCAGGAGAAAAACACCAACAGATGACTTGGACAGTATTACCTTGGGGGTTCAGAGATAGCCTCCACCTGTTTGGGAAGGCTCTTAGCTGGGATCTCCTAGATCTGGACCTGGGACCTAATGGGAAAATATTTCATTATGTAGATGACCTACTAATCTCCTCTCCAGACGAGAAAAATGCCCAATAACATGCAGTTCACGTTCTAAACTTTTTGGCAGAGAGGGGATATAAAGTCTCCCATGCTAAGGCACAGATGGTCGAGACAAAGGTCACTCACTTGGGAGTTCAGATTACACACGGGTCCAGAAGGCTGTCCTCCGATCGAGTACAAGGACTCCTCTAGTTTCCCATCCCTGTGTCTTGAAAACAATCACGAGCTTTCCTGGGCTAACTGAGTATTGTAGAATCTAGATACCCAACTATGGTCTACTTGACCAACCCTTATATGAAAGCTTGAAGGCATGGGATGATTCAGTCCCATTAATGTGGGGGAACTCCTTAAAAGAAGGCTACACCAAAAGGTGCTTGCCTTAATTCAAGCACCCACCTTGAGGTTGCCAGACCCAGAAAAAGCATTCCAACTTTATGTCAATGAAAAGGAAGGAATAGCCTTGGGAGTGTTAACTCAAAGATTGGGACCTGAGCCCTAGCCTGTAGGTTACTTATCCAAGAGGTTCGACCCAGCTGCCCAAGGCTGGCCTCTATGACTTTGAAATCTTGCAGCTATTGCAGTCTTGGTAGAAGATGCATTAAAACTCTTTTTTGGGGGGAACAAATTAACTATTTTTACTAGCCACCAACTGAAACAACTCCTGAAAGGGAGAGGCCATTTATGGATGTCTGATCCAAGGATCCTCAGATATCAAGTATGGCTGATGAAAAGTCCAGACCTGACCTCCCCTTGTGAGGTTCTTAACCCAGCTACCCTCCTTCCTACCCCCGAGGGCTCTCTCCCCTTTCATCTTTGCCTAGAAACTTTGGACCACTCGACAAAACTCTGAGAGGGATTGTTAGAAGATCCTCTGACCAATCCTAAGGAAATCTGGTACACTGATGGAAGAAGCTTTGTCATAGATGGAAAAAGAAGAGCCAGCTATGCAGTAATCTCCAATTTTGAGGCTAAACCTTTGCTACCAGCTACTTCAGCCCAATTAGCTGAGCTCATAGCCCTGACTCGAGCTTTAGAGCTGGGAAAATGAAAAAGAGTAGCTATTTACACTGACTCCAAGTATGCCTTTCTGGTGCTACTTGCATATGTTGCTGTTGGGAAAGAAAGAGGCCACTTGACCACCCTAGCGTCCCCAATCAAATATGGTGATCAAATCCTTAGGCCCTTAGAGACAGTCCACCTGCCCACTGAGGTTTCAGTCTTCCATTGTAAAGGACACCAAAAAGGGAGCACGGAAGTGGCATGAGGGAACCAAGCAGCTGATCAGGCGGCTAAGAGAGCAGCATTACAGAACAATGACCTAATAGGGGTTGCCACCTTAGTTCCAGACTAATTTGCCTGAAACTCCTTCATATATTGAAGTTGAGACTCTTAAAGCTAAAAGTGAGGCCTTTTCAGAAGATCACATGGGGTGGTTCCAAAAGGAGGGACTCATTTTCTACCTGGGAACCTCCAATGGAAGTTGGTTAACTCCTTACATGCCACCACTCATCTAGGGAAGAAGGCCCTCCAAAGATTACTTTGAAGGACCTTCCTCTGAAAGGTCCTTCAGAGAAACAAGACTCCAAACTGCTATAAGGCAAGTGGTCTCCTCTTGTCCACTTGCCAACTAAACAACCCCCTAGGAGCACAAAGACCCCAGCTGGCCCAGTCCATCCAATGACATGGAACCTGCCTAGGAGAGAATTGACAGATGGACTTTACCCAGATGCCAGTTTCTCAAGGGTGTTAATACCTACTAGTAATGAGAGATACATTCACAGAATGGATTGAAGGCTTTCCCACCCAGACTGAGAAGGCTAAGGAGGTGGCAAACAAACAAACAAACAAAAACTGCTTCATGAAATCATTCTGAGATTTGGTCTATCTAGGTCATTACAAAGTGACAATGGAAAATCATTTATTTCTAAGGTTACCCAAGGGATCTCTAAAGCATTGGGCATTACTTTTTATCTCCATTGTGCCTGGAGGCCTCAGTCTTTAGGAAAAGCAGAAAGAGCCAACCAATTCTTAAAATCAGCAATAAAAATGATAACCCAGGAGACCTCCCTGGGATGGAAGGAGGCTTTACCAACAGCTCTCCTCTGCACCCATATTGCTCCTAAGGAACAGGTTGGTCTTAGTCCTTATGAGATGCTATATGGGAGACGTTTTGTTTATGTCAATGACTTCTTCTAGATCCAGAGGCTCAGAACCTCTGATCCTATACCATGGCCATTGGGCAGTTTCAACAGGATATACACTTGTGAGGTGTCACCCAGGACCCAAAAGATTCTAAAGAGCCACCACTATATGCTCCAAGAACTCAAGTTCTAATTAAGTCTGGAAAGATGGCTCCCCAAAGGTTCAACTCCAGCCTATATAGAAGGACCTCTACTCTGTGATACTTTCTACCCCCCAGCAGTCAAGGTACCAGGACACAATTACTGGATTCACTACTCATGAGTCAAATAATGGAAGAAAACAGAAGAGGACACTCAAAACACCTGTCAACAAGCTACAACATGTAGTGCCGGTTCAACAAGGATATATAAAACTACACCCGACCACAGAAAATATCACTCACCCTTAGATGGACACTACTATAAGGACTCTGAGGCTTGATACCAGCAAGAGGGGGAGGCCCAATACCCCCTCATCATCCCAACTCAGCAGAAAGTAGCCAGAGAGACCGTGACACACCTACTCCCAAAGAATTGGGCCTCCCGTCTCTTGAGGGGGCAATGTTAGGTAGTTACAATAGGAAAAAAGAGTCCAAAATGGCAGTGGCTAAAAGACAAAGAAGGGAGAAGCTTGTGAAAATGGAACAAAGGAAGGTCTGAGGACCAGAGTGAGAACCTCAGGTGAAACAAACAGCCCACAGGGCTAGCCCAATTTACACAGGGCAGGTTCAGGAAGAGGAGACAAAACATATAAAAAGAGAAGCCAAAATTGAACCCCTCTCTTTTGGGCTGGCCCACCCTCATGCCTTGAGGATGTATTTTCCTTTGCTTGCAAAATAAAACTGAGCTGTAACAGAGCTGCAACACTGGTCCATTGTTTCAAATTTTTGCTGCGGCGAGACAGAACCGAGGAAATCACACACTCCCCTGACACTAAGAAAAGTATAACAAGGAAAATATACTAAAACACAATAAATGAATCATAATGTAATCTTAAAACTGTTCAAGTAAGTCAGTAGAAAGATCCCAGGAAAATTTCCACATAAATAAGCTTTCCTCTCCCAACTTTATTTTTTTTTTTAAGATGCAAGAGCAACTCAGTGCAGAATAGCACTTCCTATAAATGTTGTCAGAACACTTCTACATCCCCAAGTCAAGTGAGTGAACACTGATGTAAATCTCACACTTCATACCAAATCATCTCAAATGAATACACTTTTAAATGTAAATAAAACTATAAAAATTTTTAGAAAAAAAAACATATAGAATCTTCAGGAACTCTAGGGCTACACAGATTTCTTAGGTTTGACAGCCAAGCTACCATTCATAAAAGGAAACACTGATAAATTAATTCCTATTAAAATGAAAATATCAATCACGGAAATTACTGTGAGGATGAAAGGACAAACTACAGACTGGGAGCAAATATATGCAAACCACATACCTGGCAAAGGATTTATAATACATAAACTCCTCAAAAGTCAATAATGAAAAACCAACCCATCCAATTAAAAAATGGACAACAGACATTAACAGATATTTCACAAAAGGTGATAGACAGGTACAGGAAACTATAGTCAACATTATTACTCATCAGAGAAATATGAGTCAAAATTATATGAGGTAAATTATACATCTGTCACAATGGCTAAAGTTTAAACAGCAAAAAATGGCAAGAATGCAGATGCTCCTTTCTCTCTCATTCATTGTCAGAAGAAAGTTAAAATGGTTCAGCCACTCTTCAGAAAAAGACTGGTGATTTCTGTAAAAAAATATATACTCATTATATAATCTGGCAATGTTATTCCTGGGTATGTATTCCAGAGAAATAAAACTTCACACTCACTCAACAAACTGCACATCAACATTCACAGAAGAATTATCAGTCGCTTAAAGATGGGAAAGGGCCAAAATACCTCTCAACTGCTAAAGTGTGTGAGAACCACAAAACCTGGTGTTTCTTTGTAGGAAAGTGGCTGTTGAGGAATTCAATTTTTAAAAAATACATTTCATGTGACTGAGATTTTTCTATTACTTCTCTCAATTTGGATAGGTTGTAGTTTTCAAGAAAGCTGTCTATTTCATCTAAATAATCAAATTCGTTGGTATAAATCTCTGGTAATACTCCAAGCTATCATTTTACTTTCTTCATGACTAGTAATATCTCCTTTCACCCTTAATATTGGTGGAATTTGTTTCTGATCTAGATAAGTCTTACTGGGGGTTAGTAATTTTATTACTCCTTTTCAATAACTAAATTCAGAGCTGTAATTTTTCCATTCTTTCCCCTTATCTATATCATTGACTTCTGAACTTCTTGCATTATTTCCTCAGTCTATTATGTTTCAGTCCTCTATAGCATATCACAGTTTGTATCTGAAGGCAGTGAATGTAATGGAACCTTCCTGCTGGATTCTAGGCTATGAGGTGGGGAGTGTGTTAGTGATAGTGTCTCTTAGTCTAGAGCTTGATCCTTCTTCCAAAGACTTAGACTTTCTGCCTCAGCCGAATGCCTGGGGTTTTAGCAATATCACTCTGCACTGCCTGGATGAAAATCCAACATCTCCCAACACTGTTACATCAGTAGCATTATCTCCAATTTACTCTCTACTCTTTACAATAGAGTCTTGCCTACCACATATACAGTCTAATCTTCAGGGGGAAAAGGACAACTCCCCTCTCCTAAAAAAAATGCACATTGATACATAGCCCTTCATTATCTCTGGCCCTGTGTCCTTCAAGTTTTAGCTGCTTCAGCAACCTTAACTCTGAAAAACTCCTAAAACCCAAACTTGTAAGGAGTCTTAGTTGATTCAACTCTTGTACTATAGTTAAGACATTATTCCCAGTCAGAGGACCAAGTTCAATGTGAGGCTCACTTTCTCTGCTTTCTTTCTGTCAGAGGAAGAATCCTTGTTTTTTGTTTGTTTGTTTGTTAATTGTCAAATGTCTGAAACAAAGTTCCTCATGGTTTCTGTCCTGCTTTCTACTCGCAGATGGTGAGAAAGACAAATGATGTACCGGTTACCGCATTTTAAGTTTCATTCTGTCTGAACTGCAGCACAGCAACAGAGTCTGACCAATCACTTACATTTGTTTCTTCCCCATCATCTATCCTGGCAAAGTACATATCTTAAACTGAAGCTAACTTCCTTATATACTTTTAAACATTTCTTGACTCTTATCTGCATTTGAGAATAGAATTCAAATTCCCATGACTTTCACGTAAACATATTCAGATTCTGTACCCAATATGTTTTGCAAATTTACTTCTCTGTGCTCTTTCTATGAAGTGGTTTTCCACTATTCCCCCCACTTCTCAGGTGCTATGACACTTCCATCAAAACTTCTCCTTGTGTTTAGTAGCTTCTCGGTTCCAGTTCCCATTTTTCTCCCCTCTCAAGACTACTGCTACTTCCAGAGAATGTAAATGACCTTTTCAGGAAAGTGATTCCTGAGTTCCAAATTTTAAAATACTCATTCTATTCAATATGCTTTCATACCAATTGCCACGTTATATTTAGGTTTGGGATCAATTTATTTGGCCAACAATTGGGCTGAGTATAAAGCAGGCCACTTCTTCCCACCAAAGGCACTATAACCACATAAATATAAAAATCTACAAAACATAAAGGAAAACTCACCTGTATAAATGAAGAATCTGAAAGCAACATCCCTGACTTGCTCTATGAATACACCAGGAAATAGGAACCTAAAAATGACCTAATTCAACCAAAATAAAAACACTTTGTTTTAACAGCAGCATTAATAAAAGCAACTTCCAGAGTCATGAAATTAAACAACTTAAGCTTCTACTTTATAAGCTTAAACATACAAAAATTAAATGGGTTCATTTTCCCCATTGTCTACATTTCTTTCTGATAGCATATTATGTATATAAGTGAAAACAAGAGCAGAATGACCAGATATAGGTGTGGGCACTGTAATGACACAGATTGATGTCTAATAAAATCCAGAACTTCCAGATTCCCACAGCAAATTTTTTAATATAGGTTCAACCATCAATACATCTCATGGCATAAATCCTTTTTGTTATAATTTGCTAATAAGTAGACATGGGTTGATAAATAACAAAAAATTCATGCTTATTTCATTAGCTTGTTTCCATGAAGTTCAGTACAGTTCAGTTCAGTCACTCAGTCATGTTTGACTCTCTGCAACCCCATGAACCACAGCACACCAGGCTTCCTGTCCATCATCAACTCCTAGAGTCCATCCAAACCCATGTCCATTGAGTCGGTGATGCCATCCAGCCATCTCATCCTCTGTTGTCCCCTTCTCCTCCTGCCCTCAATCTTTCCCAGCATCAGGGACTTCTCCAATGAGTCAGCTCTTCACATCAGGTGGCCAAAGTATTGGCGTTTCAGTTTCAACATCAGTCTTTTCAATGAACACCCAGGACTGATCTCCTTTCAAATGGACTGGTTGGATCTCCTTGCAGTCCAAGGGACTCTCAAGAGTCTTCTCCAACACCACAGTTCAAAAGCATCAATTCTTCAGCGCTCAGCTTTCTTAATAGTTCAACTCTCACATCCATACATGACTACTGGAAAAACCATAGCCTTTACTAGACGGATCTTTGTTGGCAAAGTAATGTCTCTGCTTTTGAATATGCTGTCTAGGTTGGTCATAACTTTCCTTCCAAGGAGTAAGTGTCTTTTAATTTCATGGCTGCAATCACCATCTGCAGTAATTTTGGAGCCCAGAAAAATAAAGTCAGCCACTGTTTCCGCATCTATTTGTTGTGAAGTGATGGGACCGGATGCCATGATCTTACTTCATGAAGTTATCCTGTGCTAAAAACAACCTCTAAATTCCCAGTGTCTTAAAATTCTTTACAAGGACTGTTTACAAGGTTACTGCAGTTTCAGCTCCACATTGCCTTCGTTCTGGAACCTCGGAAATGGTATGGTCCCTCCATGGAAACTGTTTCTCATGTAGCTAAAGGAGAAAAATTGCAGAAACACAATAGATCTTAAAGCCTTTGCTTAGAAGCAGGATTCTAGTCTTTGGCTCAAATATCATAAGTTATTTCTGTAGACAAACATGATATAAACAGGGTATGGAGCTATAATCTTCTCATAAGATGGATGGTGATTATCTTGGAACGGTCTAACATCATATTTATGGTAGACATGAGATAGGTTGGAACCTGAACTCTTTACTGAAATGCTTGACCTGGACAAATGTCTCCTCAAGTAATCGGTGACAGAGGAACTATAAAAGACTAAAAGTAACTGACTGCATGAGCAATCTGGGCCAGTATGAACAGTAAGACACAAAAAGGCCACAACGTGACTTCTGAGGTGCCAGGAGAAAAAACGGTGCATGCTGTACACACCACCACCAAGGGAACCTGCAGACTGTTGCAGAGAAGCCAGTTCTGACTTCATCTTGGAACTGTTTCTTTGACTTGCTTTTCATTGCTTTTGTTACTATAATCATACAGAATGGCCTGCCTCAGAGAATCCCACCCCTCTGCCTGACTGTTAACCTTAAGTGTCTTTGTTCAGAACCAGGTGATGCAGATGGCAGGAAGGAAGAATTAACACATCCTTTGCCAGAGGCTTGGCATTCTAGGAGTTGTTTGCAAGATTAATGGCCTTTTTACTTTACTTCCTCCTCTCCCCTCATCTCTGATCTATAAAGAATCTGGCATCCAGACCTCAATAAGACAGTTATTTTGAGGTGCTAGCCTGCCATCTTCTCGATCAGCTGGGTCCCTGAATAAAGTCTCTTCTTTGCCTCAACTCCTCATTTCTCAGATTCATGGGCCTGTTGTGTGGTGAGCAGAGTGGGCTTGGACCCACCAATCACCCCTACTTTCACCCCACTTAAGGAACCAGCCCGCCCTCTTCAGAGAGTGAGCAAGGGAACCTGTTACTTGTTTTCACCCCCTCCTGCTGCAGCGCCAGTCTCAACAAAGTCTTGCCTGAATTCCTTGTCTGGCCACTTACCAATTTCTACTGACTAAAGTGTCCAAGAATCATAGATTTTGCAAGAATTCCAAACATCAGGAAGCCTCTGAAGGCCAGAACAGACACAAACTATAGTGTTAATAGAGTGCTTTTTTCACCAAAACCTTCCTTTTCATAGCTCCTTTACTTTCTCTTTCATTTTCTAAAAAATTGTTTAGTGATATATAGTTGATTTGTATGTTGCATAAGTTTCATGGAAAAGTGATTCATATATATATATGCACACAGGCACAAACACATACACACACATACATATATATAGAAATGATATATACTGTATATATCTTTATATATCAGTGCTGCTGCTGCTGTTAAGTCGCTTCAGTCATGTCCAACTCTATGCAACCCCACAGATGGCAGCCCACCAGGCTCCCCCATCCCTAGGATTCTCCAGTCAAGAACATTGGAGTGGGTTGCCATTTCCTTCTCCAATGCATGAGAGTGAAAAGTGAAAGTGAAGTCAATCAGTCATGTTTGACTCTTCGCGACCCCATGGACAGCAGCCCACCAGGCTCCTCTGTCCCTGGGATTTTCCAGGCAAGAGTACTGAAGTGGGGTGCCATTGCCTTCTCCTATATATCAGTATATATATACCATGAAATTAAAAGACACTTACTCCTTGGAAGAAAAGTTATGACCAACCTAGAAAGCATATTGAAAAGCAGAGACATTATTTTGCCAACAAAGGTCCATCTAGTCAAGGCTATGGTTTTTCCAGTGGTCATGTAAGGATGTGAGAGCTGGACTGTGAAGAAGGCTGAGCGCTGAAGAATTGATGCTTTTGAACTGTGGTGTTGGAGAAGACCTTTGAGAGTCCCTTGGACTACATGGAGATCCAACCAGTCCATCCTAAAGGTCTGATCTCCTTTCAAATGGACTGGTTGGATCTCCTTGCAGTCCAAGGGACTCTCAAGAGTCTTCTCCAACACCACAGTTCAAAAGCATCAATTCTTCAGCGCTCAGCTTTCTTAATAGTTCAACTCTCACATCCATACATGACTACTGGAAAAACCATAGCCTTTACTAGACGGATCTTTGTTGGCAAAGTAATGTCTCTGCTTTTGAATATGCTGTCTAGGTTGGTCATAACTTTCCTTCCAAGGAGTAAGTGTCTTTTAATTTCATGGCTGCAATCACCATCTGCAGTAATTTTGGAGCCCAGAAAAATAAAGTCAGCCACTGTTTCCGCATCTATTTGTTGTGAAGTGATGGGACCGGATGCCATGATCTTACTTCATGAAGTTATCCTGTGCTAAAAACAACCTCTAAATTCCCAGTGTCTTAAAATTCTTTACAAGGACTGTTTACAAGGTTACTGCAGTTTCAGCTCCACATTGCCTTCGTTCTGGAACCTCGGAAATGGTATGGTCCCTCCATGGAAACTGTTTCTCACGTAGCTAAAGGAGAAAAATTGCAGAAACACAATAGATCTTAAAGCCTTTGCTTAGAAGCAGGATTCTAGTCTTTGGCTCAAATATCATAAGTTATTTCTGTAGACAAACATGATATAAACAGGGTATGGAGCTATAATCTTCTCATAAGATGGATGGTGATTATCTTGGAACGGTCTAACATCATATTTATGGTAGACATGAGATAGGTTGGAACCTGAACTCTTTACTGAAATGCTTGACCTGGACAAATGTCTCCTCAAGTAATCGGTGACAGAGGAACTATAAAAGACTAAAAGTAACTGACTGCATGAGCAATCTGGGCCAGTATGAACAGTAAGACACAAAAAGGCCACAACGTGACTTCTGAGGTGCCAGGAGAAAAAACGGTGCATGCTGTACACACCACCACCAAGGGAACCTGCAGACTGTTGCAGAGAAGCCAGTTCTGACTTCATCTTGGAACTGTTTCTTTGACTTGCTTTTCATTGCTTTTGTTACTATAATCATACAGAATGGCCTGCCTCAGAGAATCCCACCCCTCTGCCTGACTGTTAACCTTAAGTGTCTTTGTTCAGAACCAGGTGATGCAGATGGCAGGAAGGAAGAATTAACACATCCTTTGCCAGAGGCTTGGCATTCTAGGAGTTGTTTGCAAGATTAATGGCCTTTTTACTTTACTTCCTCCTCTCCCCTCATCTCTGATCTATAAAGAATCTGGCATCCAGACCTCAATAAGACAGTTATTTTGAGGTGCTAGCCTGCCATCTTCTCGATCAGCTGGGTCCCTGAATAAAGTCTCTTCTTTGCCTCAACTCCTCATTTCTCAGATTCATGGGCCTGTTGTGTGGTGAGCAGAGTGGGCTTGGACCCACCAATCACCCCTACTTTCACCCCACTTAAGGAACCAGCCCGCCCTCTTCAGAGAGTGAGCAAGGGAACCTGTTACTTGTTTTCACCCCCTCCTGCTGCAGCGCCAGTCTCAACAAAGTCTTGCCTGAATTCCTTGTCTGGCCACTTACCAATTTCTACTGACTAAAGTGTCCAAGAATCATAGATTTTGCAAGAATTCCAAACATCAGGAAGCCTCTGAAGGCCAGAACAGACACAAACTATAGTGTTAATAGAGTGCTTTTTTCACCAAAACCTTCCTTTTCATAGCTCCTTTACTTTCTCTTTCATTTTCTAAAAAATTGTTTAGTGATATATAGTTGATTTGTATGTTGCATAAGTTTCATGGAAAAGTGATTCATATATATATATGCACACAGGCACAAACACATACACACACATACATATATATAGAAATGATATATACTGTATATATCTTTATATATCAGTGCTGCTGCTGCTGTTAAGTCGCTTCAGTCATGTCCAACTCTATGCAACCCCACAGATGGCAGCCCACCAGGCTCCCCCATCCCTAGGATTCTCCAGTCAAGAACATTGGAGTGGGTTGCCATTTCCTTCTCCAATGCATGAGAGTGAAAAGTGAAAGTGAAGTCAATCAGTCATGTTTGACTCTTCGCGACCCCATGGACAGCAGCCCACCAGGCTCCTCTGTCCCTGGGATTTTCCAGGCAAGAGTACTGAAGTGGGGTGCCATTGCCTTCTCCTATATATCAGTATATATATACCATGAAATTAAAAGACACTTACTCCTTGGAAGAAAAGTTATGACCAACCTAGAAAGCATATTGAAAAGCAGAGACATTATTTTGCCAACAAAGGTCCATCTAGTCAAGGCTATGGTTTTTCCAGTGGTCATGTAAGGATGTGAGAGCTGGACTGTGAAGAAGGCTGAGCGCTGAAGAATTGATGCTTTTGAACTGTGGTGTTGGAGAAGACCTTTGAGAGTCCCTTGGACTACATGGAGATCCAACCAGTCCATCCTAAAGGGGATCAGTCCTGGGTGTTCATTGGAAGGAATGATGCTAAAGCTGAAACTCCAGTACTCTGGCCACCTCATGCAAAGAGTTGACTCATTGGAAAAGACTCTGATGCTGGGTGGAATTGGGGGAAGGAAGAGAAGGGGACAACAGAGGATGAGATGGCTGGATGGCATCACTGACTCGATGGACGTGAGTTTGAGTAAACTCCGGGAGTTGGTGATGAACAGGGAGGCCTGGCTCATGGGGTCGCAAAGAGTCAGACATGACTGAGTGACTGAACTGACTGAACTTATCAATAAAAGAATCTGAAAAAATACATATACAAGCAAATTAAGTGGGACAGAGAAAGACAAGTATTCTATAATATTACTTTTATGTGGAATCTAAAAATGTGATGGAAAGGAACTCATTTACAAAACAGAAACAAACTCACAGAACGGGAGGGAGGGATACGTTAGGAGTTTGGGATAAACAGATACCTCCTATCATAAAACAGACAAACACAAAGGACCTACTGTATAGCACAGGGAACTATATTCAATATCCTACAACAATTTGTTTCTTTTCTTTCTTGAAAACTTTTCCTTTTCTTTAATTCAAATAACAAAACTAGAGAGCTTCTCAAGAGAAAAATTGATATTTGTCAGTTTATGTTCCACACAAAAACTCTAAAATGCTGGTTTAGATGCAAGCATCTAGAACATGAATTTTGGAACAACAGTGGAGCTAAATTTTAATAACTGTGTTCAAATGGAGGTGGTGGAAGTGGGAACCTGAGGTACTTCCCAGAAGAAAGAAATTAGAGGCAAAAGCTTAACAAATATTTGACAAGAATTATTAACAGGATAAAAAGTTAGTTTGTAAGTTTATTCACCCTGGGCTTTTTTTCAAAAACATATTTTTCACTTCTTTATGAAACAACACACCAGTCTTCCTTAATCAGTGACATAAGGAAAATACAAATGAGCACTGAAAGAAAAACAACACCCAATGAAATAAAAATAAACAACAAAAAATAACGCAAAATTTAAATTTTAGTTTCTAATGAAGTAGCACTAATGGACAAAAATCTTAATTTGAAGAAAAATTAATAAGTTTCCAAGGGAGATCATCCCAAGGGAAAAAAATGATACCCTGAAACTGAAACACATGGCAGTTAATATTCAATAACCCAATAAGTTTATCTAAAAGAATCTGCTTACTGGAAAAAGAATTATAGGTCTAGCCGATAAAGGGGAGGGTAAAGAATCAGCCATCCAATGCAGGAGACACAATAGATGCAGGTTTAGTCCCTGGTTTGGGAAGATCTCCTACACAAGGACATGGCAACCCACTCCAGTATTCTTGCCTGGGAAATCCCATGGACAGCTTGGAGGGCTATATAGTCCATGGGGTGCAAGGAGTCAGACACAAGTGAGCANAGATGCAGGTTTAGTCCCTGGTTTGGGAAGATCTCCTACACAAGGACATGGCAACCCACTCCAGTATTCTTGCCTGGGAAATCCCATGGACAGCTTGGAGGGCTATATAGTCCATGGGGTGCAAAGAGTCAGACACAAGTGAGCACACACACACACACACCTCAATAAAGAGGGAAATACCTGGTAAAATGCACATCAAAAATAAATATTTGATCAAATTTATAGAGTAAATTATGATATGGAGCACAGAGAAGTAAGACTCAGGATGAAAACATAGATTCCCCACAGAAGAAAAAAATGTGTAGGGGCTGAAATTAAAATGAAAAAATTAAGGCACTTGGGCTATATCAAGGGGTATTATTGTCATACACACCCACAAACTTGCACTCACTCACACATGAAAAAAATTAATATGGAATGCATCAAATTGCAAAAAAAAAAGAAATATGACACAAATTCTACACATGGATAAAATGCTGTTCAATTATGAGAACAGAAGACATCTGCAGATAGGTGATTTGGCCATCTGCACATCTCATCTGAAGAAAATCATCTGAAACTATTCTAACTAAACAATACCTGAGTCAGCATAAAGCTGCAATAAAAAGAAAAAAGTAAAACAGAAGCTTTGAGAAAAGCTGGACAGTGCAATGTGATAGGGCCCACATGGGGTCTCATTGATAAGATGGCTCCTTATGTCAACCTCACAAACAAAGAATAAAATCACAGTGATCTGTGAGACTGACCAAATTGCCCAAATGGCATCCGGTTATCTCATTGGTGCCTATCATCTCAAAGATGCAAGACCACCAGATTCCAGAACTCTGGCTGCATGACCATCCCTTCAGAGAATTTTTCATTGGTGAGGTATAAGAAGGACTCTGTCAGAAAGGGAGGACACTGTAACAAAGAATAAAATCACAGTGATCTGTGAGACTGACCAAATTGCCCAAACGGCATCCGGTTATCTCATTGGTGCCTATCATCTCAAAGATGCAAGACCACCAGATTCCAGAACTCTGGCTGCATGACCATCCCTTCAGAGAATTTTTCATTGGTGAGGTATAAGAAGGATTCTGTCAGAAAGGGAGGACACTGGTTCTCCTTAAGAACGAGTCACCCTCTCTTTTCCCTCTAATAAATTTCCCCTTTCTTGCCTGACTGCCTGACTCACTTTCTTTTTCTCTGCACTCGCCTTACACAATGCTGCTGTTGAAGAAACTAAAAGCAGTGTATTTATATCTTAAATGGAAAAAGAATTATAAATAATATTATAGGATGTTATGCTATCACTGGAGAAGGCAATGGCACCCCACTCCAGTACTCTTGCCTGGAAAATCCCATGGGCAGAGGAGCCTGGTAGGCAGCAGTCCATCGGGTTGCTAAGAGTCAAACACGACTGAGCGACTTCACTTTCACTTTTCACTTTCATGCATTGGAGAAGGAAATGGCAACCCACTCCAGTGTTCTTGCCTGGAGAATCCCAGGGACGGGGGAGCCTGGTGGGCTGCCGTCTACGGGGTTGCACAGAGTCAGACACGACTGAAGCAACTTAGCAGCAGCAGCAGCAGCATGCTATCACTTCAGGATCTGAGAGACACAAAAGAGGAAGGTAAGAATGAGACAAAATATGAACAAAATGATTACCTGAAAATTTTGTTGTATAGCAATGAATCCCAAAAACAAAGGAAGAAAACAATCAGTAGTCTATGTGGCATATTCGCAACATATAGAAGCGATAAAATGTTAATATCTATAGAAAACAAAATTTCCCACAGATTGATCATGGAACAAGAAACAGAAAAAGAGAAAGAGAAAGACATAGAAAATAAATAAATCAAATGAATGAAAACCAATCTCACCCCCAAACAGCTTAGCATAAGCCAGTTAATGGGAATGGTCAGCAAACACTGGGAAAGATGCTATGTGTTATTAATAACCTGAGAAGTGCATATTAAAACAACAATAAAATAGCATTAGTTATCCACTAATTAACAAAAATGAGTGAAGATAATCGTTTTGTTGAGAATGTACAAAACAGAAATGCTTTTAAATTATCGTCATGAGTAAAAATTGGTTATAAGTGTTTTGAAGAAAAAAACTGCTAGTATATAGCAGTTGAGAATTTTCTTATTTATAATCATAATCCATCAGTTTCACTGGGACCTGGGAAGTCGTTGCCAGGGATGTCCACAAGAGAGCTGTTCTTGCTGTAAATAAGGGAGGATAAATAATTTATGAGATAAATAAATTTGATGACTACATTTTCTTTTTTTTAAAAAAAACTTCTATTGCACACATCAATATGAATAAATCTCAACAAGTGAAATTAGGCAAAATGTTGCATGACAGTTCAGTTCAGTTCAATCTTAGTTTTCTAAATGTTGAGCTTTAAGCCAACTTTTTCACTCTCCTTTTTCACTTTCATTAAGAGGCTCTTTAGTTCTTCACTTTCTGCCGTAAAGGATGACAAAAAAACCACAAAACCGAAACCACATAAAATAATACAGTTATGTATCTATTGCTCACACTTTTATGTGCCAGTAGCCATGACAACTCTGCTAACTGTGGCCAGGCTTGCCCAGTGGTATAGGATTCAGCTGAATATTGGCTGATGTAAGGATAAATAAAGCACTGTGGCTGTGATCCATATGTCTTTAATCTTCCAGCAAGCTAAGCTCAAGCATATTCTCATGGGGATGACAGGCAAACAAGATGGAAAGTAGAAAAGCAGGAGAGCTCTTTTAAGCCTCTGTTGACATCAAGCCAGTCAACATCACTCTGCCCAAAATAAGTGGTATAGCCCCAAACTTGGCTAGTAATTTGCCAGGCATTAAGGTAAAATGAAAATGTGAGGTCTCTCATTCAAAAGTATTAAGAACCTCAGGACAGCATCAGTAGAGCATGAATCCAAGCAAGGCCCTTCTGACCTTGGGCTCTTCACACCCATGATATTGGCCTTGTGTAGATAAACTCAGACCCACAAGACTGAGTGTGAGGTGGACATTGAGTTATACACACTCCACTTCTTGATGAGAGGAAATCAAAGTTATATGGCAAAGAGTGGAGATACAGGGAAAGATAAAAAAGTTGGTGTCACTTTCAAGCTTCATCATATTAAGGAGCACCTTTTCTTAGCCTTCTGAACCATGAGTGCATGTATGTTAAATCGTTTTGGTCGTGTATGACTCTGGAACCCTATGGGACTGTAGCCTGCCAGGCAGCTTTGTCCACGGGACTCTCCAGGCAAGAACACTGGCGTGGGTTGCCATGCCTTCCTCCAGGGGATCTTCCCAACCCAGGGATCGAACCTACTTCTCTTATGTCTCCTGCATTGGCATGTGGATTCTTTACTACTAGCGCCACCTGGGAAGCTCTTTCTGAACCATAAAGAACTGTTAAGGGACTATACAATACTGTGCCATTTAAACAAGTCATCAGAACATGATTTTTATTGATCTTTAGACATATGGATGAAAGACGTTTAAAATGTGGCAGAAGAATATGTGTCAATATCATAATTGCAATTAGCACTGAGGACTGAGAGTGCTGAAGAGGTCTGTGCTTGGGAATAAAAGATCTCCCTACTGTGGCCATATACACTTTCTTTAACATGCAGGAAAAATGCTTATATGAGCAACATTCATGACAAGAGCTTGATTGTTTATACTATCCTCAGAAGTTTCCTTTTTAATTTTTATTCATTCATAGAAAAGAAACACCAATATAAAAAACAGCATGATATAAACTATGGACTCTGGGTGATAATGAATGATTTGTCAATGTAGTATCTTCAATTACAGCAAATATATAACTCTGGTGGGGAATGTTGATAATAGAGGAAGCGATACTTGTGCTGGCGCTGAGGATATATGGACATCTCTGTGCCTTCTCACTCAGGAGCTGAAAACTGCTCTAAAAAATAAAGTATATTAAAATGATAATAAGGAGTATTAAGAAAAGTAGGTGAACAGCCAAACCAGATACAGGAAAACACAAACAGTCAATCAATATTTGGAAAAATCATTTAGGGAAATACAACCTGACCTTAAGATAAGATACACTATCTTAGCATATCTTCATGTATGCTTTTGAAAATCTGAAGTGCTAGTGTCTTTTTAGAAAGTAACTCCCAATATCTCTCAAAATCTTTACATGCTATAAAATGTTGGTAATAAAGAAGGCCTACGTTAGAGGTGGCTGTGAAAATTAACTGGTTACTAGGTACAAATTAGGTGCCTAGAAATACTTCTGGGAAATGGTACCTGCTCAATAAATGTCACTTAATGTTACTGTTGTCATTATTATTATTACTACTAATACTACTACTATTCTCAACAGCCATCCTTCTTGATCCAGAAGCCCATTTATTGATATCAAGTCTATGAAACAAAATCTCTATTATATAAGAATACAGAGATAAGGATATATATTGTCAGAGTTTATAATGACAATTCCTGGAAACAAACTCATTTCCCATCAATGGTACATACTATGAGATTTCATCTATTAAAAATGAGTAAAAATATATACATAAAATAAAATAAATTCTGTTATTAAATAAGACATTTGCAGAACACAATTTCCTTTTGTGAAAAGAAACCCTTTTTTTGGGTAGGTTTCTAATGTTTTATTTCAGGTAAGGATGCAATTTAGAATAGAAAACTATAGAATGATAAACACAGGTTATTCATATTGGTTTCCTCAGAGTGAAAATAGAAATCCAGAGACATAAAAATATATACTATAGCAAAACGAGATCAAACAAGAGTGTAATACCAAGTAAAATGCTTAAAGTGGTAAAATTCTGTTAAACGACATGAAACAAACAAACTGAATTATAGGCAGATAAAACTAGTCCCTGAATAATTGCAGTTGTAGATATATTTTAAGGAGCTACATAAAATGATTTTGATGGATCTGATATTCTTTAACATTTACATCATTAAATTACAGTTGAGTATGAATATTAGACTGAAAATCTCAAGATAAAGACTGGAAAATCTGACATGAATCACCAAGACTTAACATATTACATATAATCCTCATGCTCTTCAACATTTAGGCTCTAAATGTAGGCTCACTCATTAAGAAACTAAAAGCAACTCTATGAAAAGAATGGCCACTTACTATTTTTCAAAATGGAGAGTGTGTTTTCCTGCCAATTTTGATGGAATAGGTAACCTATAGCAAAGTATTCAGAGAGAAAGTAATGATTAGATACTTCAAAACCCTAAAAGTACATCTCTTCCTTCTTTTCCTTTTCCTTAGTCTATCTCACCAAATGTTCTGTTTTTTTACATTCTTCTCAGAAATCAAATTTTGACAATGGGAAGCCAGGCTGCTTCAGCTTAATTTCTCTTTCATTAATTCTACTTCTTAAGCAGGATCATTAAGAATTTTAAGGTTATAATTATTTTTTAATTTTTAAATTTCAAACCTTTTTTAGTATCAAATATTTGTGACTATAAATTATGCTCCTATACCATTTTCAGAGTGCAATTCAAATTTTTCTGTGTAATTTCTTCATTCTAGTTCCTTGTTTAATTATTTAGCATCCATTGATTTATGATTTCTCCTTCAGCCAATGAACCATGTACATTATTAAATTTCCAAGTACATTTTTCAGTCTTTTTGTTAAGTTTAAACTAACTGTGTTGTTCCCAAATAATGAGCTCTGTACGATCACTATATGCTTTTCATTTATTACGTGTGCATGCATGCTCAGCTGTGTCTGACTCTTTGTAACCCTGAGGACTGTAGCCCACAAGATTCTTCCGTCCATGGGATTATCCGGGCAACAATATTGGAGTGGGTTGCCATTTCCTCCTCCAGAGGACCTTCCTGACCCAGGGATCAAACCAGTGTCTCCTCTGTCTCCTGAGTTGGCAGGTGATTACCACTGAGCCACCTGGGAAGCCCCTTATTTTCCTTGTTGTGGTCAGTTTTGTTGAGTGACACTATATATTCTTCAGAAGTATGAGAAGCGTTCTTCAGAAGCATTATTTACAGTAGAGACAGAGCATTAAGTACATCTTGATTACAAAAGCTTTATCTATTTCTGGGGATACTGACAAGTCTGGTTGTTTCTGATTCTTAGCTAAGACAAGGACGGTAACGCTCTATTTAGGGTTCAAAACTCCCCTGGTCAAGGTTAATTCTGTTGTTTTTCCCCAACTAGTTCAATAAGGCTGGCTCGGCTTCTTAAAACTTCACTGAAAACTTTGTAAGGAGTTCTCCCAAAGCCAAGATTCCTCCTATAAATCTTGTGATTTTTAGCCAGAGACTCAACATATTTCCAGAGCAGAGAGATTGGGTTCATGTGGAACTAGCTCATCGGTGATGCTTCACGGATTCTTGATATTTGCTTGATTTCTTTCTCTTGCTGCAATATAGGTTGTATCATTAAATAAAAACCTCCTACGTGACGTCCATAGAATTGAGTGAGTCAAAACAAAGAGCGAAAGAGAAAAACAATACATAAGCTTCATTTGGTTCAATTTATTCATTGACAGAATGCTTATTTTTGTTGTTCAAATGTTTCTTAAAAATTTTATGATTGGCCAATCAACATTTGAGATAATCATTTACATATCTCTCTATGGAAATGATTTGAAAATTTCTCCTTGTCATGCTATCAGTTTTCATGTTATATATGCTGAGGATGTTTTATTAAATTCATACAAATTTGGAATTTTTATCTGTTTCATGTGAACTGAATATTTTAAAGTAATGATGCTTTCTCATGTTGGGTGTGTGTGTCTGTGTGCTTGTGTGTGTACCAAATGCTGTCTTTTTCCTGCTATTATCATGGGTCCTCATGTTTTCTTTGTTAGCATTTCCCAGTGTACATTTGTTATACTCTCTTAAACATTTCAGCATCTCCAGCTATTCATTGGGCGGGGGCTGTAATAGCCTTTATGAATACACAATTGCTGGTGTTTCTTGGTGCCACAAAGTGAACCAGTCAGAAGTTGATGTATGGCAAAACCAATACAATATTGTAAAGTAATTAGCCTCCAATTAAAATAATTTTTTTAAAGTAGACCATTCAGTCTATAAAACCTGCCCCAGTGTCTAACATAATTTTTCACTTGACAATTGCAGATGTTCCTCTCAAAGCTTGCTGCTGCTGCTGCTGCTGCTGCTAAGTCGCTTCAGTCATGTCCGACTCTGTGGGACCCCAGAGACGGCAGTCCACCAGGCTCCCCCATCCCTGGGATTCTCCAGGCAAGAATACTGGAGTGGGTTGCCATTTCTTTCAGTGCATGAAAGTGAAAAGTGAAAGTGAAGTCGCTCAGTCGTGTACGACTCTTTGCGATCCCATGGACTGCAGATTTTCCAGGCAAAAGTACTGCAGTGGGTTGCCATTGCCTTCTCCATCAGAGCTTGCTACTAGGATTCTAATTGTTGGATTCTTATCCGATCCCTGTGCTTCTTTACATCAATATTTCTTTCTTCTTGAAAACAAAGTGTCCTATCGAAAGTTGCTAACTCTTATTAAAACAGAAGTCAAAACCAGAAAAAAACTGACAACTAACAAAATGATTCCAAGTCAGCATGCAGAAAGGCATCTCTTGTTAAGGCTTAACCAAAAACTACCTGTTCGAAGTGAAGCATTCATTTGGGATGTTCACAAGAGCAGAAGAAGAGAAGCCTGAAGAGGAGACGTGGAGAGGCCTCAGGAAGATAGGCATTGTTATTTTTGTGAATGGGAGTCAGACACAATGCAGCTTTTCTGGTAGACCTTTTCAATATTTATCAGTTTTTTTTACAGTGGCTCGCCTGTTGATCCTACCAAGATGACTATTCAAGAAGGTTTATGAAACTATCTGCTATGCTTAATTGCTCAGTTGTGTCCAAGTCTTTGCAATCCCCTGGACTCTAGCCTGCCAGACACCTCTGTCCATAGGAATTTTCCAGGCACGAATACTGGAGTGGTTGCCATGCCCTCCTCTAGGGGATCTTCCTAACGTAGGGATCAAACCCAGGTCTCCAGTATTGGAGGCAGATTCCTTACTGTCTAGCCACCAAGGAAGCCCATGAAACTATCTACATGTCTAAAATGTGTTACACTATGTTACATATAAGACATCCAACAGTTAGGGAAAATAATGTCAGCTATATTATCATAAAAATAATCTTAACTTTACCCATAAGAGATAAAGTCAATTACAACTCTCATACATGCTCATTAAAAATATGCGTGCATGTGTGTATGCATGGCTCGAAACCTTCAGTCTCCTTCAAATTTACTTTAGAAAGTGAGGCGGCCATTCACCTTCTTAACAAGTCTCTGTACTGTCTACATTTCATTTTACAATGTACATAATGCACATGTTTTACTATGTTAATCAAATAAAAAATAACATTACAAAGATTTATATATGCACATGTGTCTAAATACAGGCATGAAGATATTCTTTATATATTTTCATTTTAAAATCATGCTACAACATAAATATTGGTATGGCTTCTCTTACATAAAAGACATTTTTAAGTGTACATCTTTATAGAAAACAATCTGGTAGACCGTAGATGCCTTTTTGTGTGACAAAAACTCAAGCCATCTTTTCCCTCTGAGTCTATTTCATAATGTTCATCTCTTACTTGAGAAATGAAAACAATAACACTGTCATTAGAACCCAAAATTTCAATAAGGGATATGCATGCATTGATTTGAGTCTTGCACTCCAGTTTAAAAAAAAAATTAAAGTTATTTCTTAATTACATGCAGTTTTGAAATTCCACTGTCAATATCTGTCCCAGTCTTCTGTGGCACTGTAACTTGCAGGAGTGATGTTTGAGTCTGCAGTAAGGGAGAGCGGAGTGAGCATCCCCCGTCCAGGCAGCGTTCATGCTTACTTGTCCTTTCCTATCACATCACTTGTGGATCTTCCAAGCCCCAGTGGGCGCGCGCACACACACAGACACACACACACACACTCCCCAAAAATCATACTGTGTAGAGTTTTAAGAAGAGGTCCCCAGGACCCCATCCAGGATCCTCTCCCTACCCCCACCGCCACCCCCTCTCGCTGGAAG
>SJYR01004062.1:38344-55097 GCA_006410655.1 Kobus ellipsiprymnus | reverse complement strand
ACACACACACACACTCCCCAAAAATCATACTGTGTAGAGTTTTAAGAAGAGGTCCCCAGGACCCCATCCAGGATCCTCTCCCTACCCCCACCGCCACCCCCTCTCGCTGGAAGACCTGTGTCCCCATCAACTATCCCAGTCCTGCTCTGAGCCCTCCGACCAGCGGGCCTGTCAGAACCCTGAACCTGGGCAGGACTCCAACCAAACCCGGGCTCCCTCAGCCTGACCTGGGCTTCTGGGGCCCAGGAGAGCGACCCCCTCCATCCCCGCGCCGAGGAACACTGTGACGGTGGGCCCCCCTCTTATCCGGCAGGGTCCTCACTTACCACGGCCCGCGGAGGCCAGCCGGCCCAGCCCTGTGAGGAGCAGCAGGGGAGACAACATTGCGTGACCGGCCTTGCCTCAGGGAGAGCGGTCGACTGGGAATGGCTGGCGGGGTTCACCAAGCGCGGGGAGGGGGGCTTGGGAGCAGGACCTGGGAGGGGCGTGGCTGGGGCTGAGGGGAGAGATGTGTATAAGAGACAGGGTTACCGCATTTTAAGTTTCATTCTGTCTGAACTGCATGCGGGGCGGGAGTGAAAAGAGGCGGGGAGGGGCTGAGGCGGGGTGAGACTGGAGGGCGGGACAGGAGAGGGGAGGAGCTTGCCTGAGGGGCTGGTCTGGGGCAAGCTGGGCAGGCAGGTGGAGAGGCAGGTCTGTCGGAGGGTTGAGTGGAGTGAGGGATGGAAGTGCAGCTGTGCATTGGGCCTCTCCCCAGCTTGGGAACCAGGATTTGCAGCCCTCTGGAGGGGTTCACTAGCAGCTAGGTGTATTTGGGAGTCACAAAGGAGACTTTTTTGAACTGTGGTGTTGGAGAAGACTCTTGAGAGTCCCTTGGACTGCAAGGAGATCCAACCAGTCCATTCTAAAGGAAGTCAGTCCTGAATATTCATTGGAAGGACCAATGCTGACTCTGAAACTCCAGTACTTTGGCCACCTGATGTGAAGAACTGACTCCTTGGAAAAGACCTTGACGCTGAGAAAGATGGAAGGCAGGAGGACAAGGGGACGACAGAGGATGAGATGGCTGGATAGCATCACCAATGCAATGGACATGAGTTTGAGTAAACTCCGGGGGTTGGTGATGGACAGGGAGGCCTGGCGTGCTGCAGTCCATGGGGTCCCAAAGAGTTGGACACAACTGAGCGACTGAACTGAACTGAAGGAAGCCTTCCTCCTGCCCAAGTGCACTTTATTTTTGAAAATTTTAAGTGTATTTAGGGATAGCATAAGGGTTACAAAACACTTTCTCCTCTTCATGTAAGCATTTTGTTGGCGAAGTGCTTAGCTATATTAGTTGTCCATGTCATAGCATTCTGGTACAATGGCTGAATGACTAGGGAAAGAAAAAGAAAATACAAATTTACAATCTGTTTAGTAGTAGACAGTTTCATACTTTAACTATATCTACTGTCAGATTTCTTTTTTAAGTCTCAGATCAAAACAGGCACTCAAAGGAACAGAGAGAGTGAAAAATAAAGAATCAGTGGGTTCCAGATGTACAAGTTACACTTAGAAAATGCAGAGGAGCCAGAGATAACAGCAGTCGTATCATAGAAAAAGCAAGAGAATTCCAGAAAAAACATCTACTTCTGCTTCATTGACTACCCTAAACCCTTTGACTGTGTGGATCACAACAAACTGTGGAAATTCTTAAACAGATGGGAATATTAGGCCACTTTACGTGCCTCCCGAGAAACCTGTATGCAGGTCAAGAAGCAACAGTTAGAAACGGACATGGAACAACAGACTGATTCAAAATTGGGAAAGGAGTACGTCAAAGCTGTATGTCGTCACCCTGCTTCTTTAACTTATATGCAGAGTACATCATGAGAAATACCAAGCTGGATGAATCAAAGCTGGAATCAAGATTGCCGGGAGAAATATCAATAACCTCAGATATGCAGATGACACCACCCTTATGGCAGGAAGTGAAGAACTAAAGAACCTCTTGATTAGGGTGAAAGAGGAAAGTGTAAAAGCTGACTTAAAACTGACATTCAAAAAACTAAGATTATGGCAGCCGGCCTCATTACTTCTTGGAAAATAGGTGGGAAAAATGTGAAAAAAAGTGGCAGATTTTATTTTCTTAGGCTCAAAAATCACTGCAGACAGAGACTGCAGCCACAAAATTATAAAAAGCTTTCTCCTTGGAAGGAAAGCTATGAGAAACCTAGACAGCATATTAAAAAGCAGAGACATTACTTTGCTGACAACGGTCATATAATCAAAACTACATTTTTCCCGGTAGTCATGTACAGATGTGAGAGTTGGACCATAAAGAAGGCTGTTTTGTGCAGTCACTCAGTCGTGTCCACCTCTTTGTGACACCATGGGCTGCAGCACACCAGGCTTCCCTGTCCTTTGCCATCTCCTGGAGCTTGCTGAAACTCATGTCCATTGAGCCAGTGATGCCATCCAACCATCTCATCCTCTGTCATCCCCTTCTCCTACCTTCAATCATTCCCAGCATCAGGGTCTTTTCTAATGAATCTACTCTTCACATCAGGTGGCCAAAGTCTTGGAGCTTCAGCTTCAGCATCAGTCTAAAGAGGGCTG
Source organism: Kobus ellipsiprymnus (assembly GCA_006410655.1). Taxonomy (NCBI): domain Eukaryota; kingdom Metazoa; phylum Chordata; class Mammalia; order Artiodactyla; family Bovidae; genus Kobus; species Kobus ellipsiprymnus. Next base: position 52,499 of record SJYR01004062.1, on the reverse strand, counting down.
AGCACTGAAGAACTGATACTTTCGAAATGTGGTTCTGTAGAAGACTCTTGAGAGTCCCTTGGACTACAAGGAGGTGAAACCAATTAATCCTAAAGGAAATTAACCCTGAATATTCACTGGAAGGACTGATGCTGAGGCTGAAGCTCCAATGCTTTGGCCACCTGATGGGGAGAGCGGACCATTAGAGAGGACACTGATGCTGGAAAGATTTAGGGCAGGAGGATAAGAGAGCAACAGAGGATGAGATGGTTGGATGGCATCATCAGCTCAGTGGACATGAGCCTGAGCAAACTCTGGGAGATGGTGAAGGACAGGGAAACCTGGCATACTGCAATCCATGAGGTCACAAACAGTAAGAGACAACTTAGTGACTGAACAACAACAATTGTATGTATTTATATATGAATACATCGGAGAAGGAAATGGCAACCCACTCCAGTGTTCTTGCCTGGAGAATCCCAGGGATGGCAGAGCCTGGTGGGCTGCCATCTATGGGGTCACACAGAGTCAGACACGACTGAAGTGACTGTATAAATATATAGCTTTACATTTATTACTTTACTGCTAATTTATCATTTAAGTATGAGGCAAAATAAGTACAGCTATGAAATGATTGAAAATAATGAAAATTCATTTAGTTTTGTATACTTTTGGTTCTTTGAAAAATCCTTGGTTTTGAAAAACTAAAGTGAAAGGCTAAATAGAATATTTCCAGTCACTACAGAGAAAAGAATATGCTTGCCAATACAGGAGATGTGGGTTCAATCCCTGGGTCAGGAAGATCCTCTGGAGAAGGAAATGGCTACCCACTTCATTATTTTTGCCTGAGAAATCCTATGGACAAAAGTGCCTGGTAGGCCACAGTCCATGGGGTTGCAAAAGAGTCAGACATGACATAGCTTATTTAATCTGTGACATGTGGAAAAGATAACACATCTTTCCTTTAGGCAAACTTATTTGCAAATGTGGATAAAGAGAATCACATTCTAGTATCTGAAACCTAGAAAAATATACATTGCAGAAAAAAAAAAATTTACCCTATAAATAAGAAAATGCACTTAACATTAATATTCAAAATTAGACCTACATATATATGTTCAAGATTTTCAATGAAGGTGCAAAGGCATTTCAATTAATATAGTTCTTTCAACAAATGACGCTGGACTATTTGGCATACATTTGCAAAAATACAAACTTTATCACATATGTCATACTTTCAAATTTTACTTCAAATTTTGCACAAAAACTGCCTCAAAATGAATCATAGCTCTAAATGTGCATTGCAAAGCTATAAATCTTCAAAATGAAAGCATAAGAGAAAATCTGAGTGACCTTGGGTTTGGTGGTGAGTTTTTAAATATAACAGCAAAAGCATAATCCAAGAAGTAAAACAATGATAAAATTTAAAAATGTTTCCTCAGCAAAAAATACTGTGACTTGAATGAAAATATGACACATATCTGAAGAAAAAAAAAAAAAACACTAAATTTTTATCTGATAAAAGGAGAAGAGGGCAGCAGAGAATGAGATGGTTAGATAGCATCACCAACTCAATGGAAATGAATTTCAGCAAAATCCAGGAGTTAGTGGGGAACAGAGGAAACCAGGCTTTGCTACAGTTTGCTGCAGCAAAGTTTGCTACAGTAGGTTTGCTACAGTTCATAGGGTTGCAAAAATTCAGACCACTTAGCTACAACAAATATGTGATAAAGGACTTATCTGCAGGATATCTAAGGAAAATTGTGTGTATACATGTGTTGTACACATATATCAGATTCATATATCTGTCTGTTGTGAGGTTCTAGAAGCAATGAAATCCAAATAGCAAGGAGCAAACCTAGCATCTAGGTCTGTAATACTGTTTTCCAATAAAAGAAACCAACGATCCTTGTAGAAAAGGCTGCTTCTAGGGCTGTGACAAGGAATATACAAGATAATTCTGAAACACCCTTTATAGAGCCTGAAAGTAAAGAACTACTCAAAAAACAAAAACATATGGGGTACATTTAGCTGCCTTTTTTTATATATAGATTTAAGTATAAAAAGAGAGAAAAATGATCTAACAGGGGTTTTCATGTTGTCAGGAAATAACTGATAAACACTACTTCCTCCAAGTTATCAAGATTGATATTAAGTTATCAGTTCATAGCATTTGTCTTTGATGTGATGTGATGAGAATGATGTTCCAGCTCTGTGAACTTATTACCTAAACCCAGAGCCCTAGCCTACCTAATGCATGGTGGAAATAAATATATGGCTATAAGATAAAACAATTTTTTCCTATCTGGTAAAAATTATGTATTCAAAAGCTCCAGTATATACTTACAGGATAAACAAAGATGGAAGGCTTAATGGTACACATCCCAGGTCTGGTGGGAGAGTTTGTAAAGGAACAGTCATTAAGGCTGGGACAGCATGAATTTTTAGATATGGAGCTGTATTCAGCATGTACGTTACTCAGATTCCCTCAACAACATTACCTGTCAAGGCTTTCTTTGAAATCTCCTTTTCTCTTTTCCTCTGTAAAGTCTCATGATGGCCGATTAAGTCACTTTCCCTTTCAGTGACTATGATCCAACATTTCCCTAAATGATATACATGTGATGTGTGTATAATTGAATATGTCTTCATAAAATGGGCTTCCCTGGTGGCTCAGATGGTAAAGAATCTGCCTGCAATGCAGGGGATCTGGGTACAATCCTTGGGTCAGGAAGATCCCCTGGAGGAGGGCATGGCAACCCACCCCAGTATTCTTGTCTGGAGAATCCTATAACAGAGGAGCCTGGCAGACTACAGCCCACAGGGTCACAAAGAGTCAGACAGGCCTGAGCGACTAAGCACAACACACAATAATAGCTTTCAAAGAAAATGTCACTTTGAGGCTAAAATCCTCATTCATGCTGTCACATATTGGGACTAATATAAAGGTTTCTTGCCTTTAATGAGTTAAAGAATTAGGTCATCAGAAAGTAAGATGCACAAAAGTAAAAATATCATGCACAAGTTTGTAAGAAACAGTATCTAAGTTCAGAGGGATTCTGCAGAGATTTTTTAACAACATTTGAGACTACTAAAGAGATAGAAATATTTGAGGTTCAAAGATTTATTAATGACATTTTTAATATAAATTCTAAATTGGATAAAAAGTATTTCTCTGAAGGAAACAAACACTGCTACTTAATTTAGATCCACTTAGGAACTTAAAATGATATACCAAATATAGTTTTCTCATATTAAGTCCCTAGTACACCGTGGAATATGCATCAGGAAAACAGTTTTAGAGCAGTCAAAATTTTGATTTAATATACTAATAATGAACTATTCGGAAAACAGAATGGATAAAAGGACATTTGTTTAGATTTTAAAATAGCACACATTTCATAATAAACATAACAAATATTATATAATTATGAATTTATGACACTGGTTAATTATAGTACAATTTAAGATACTAAATTATTTGCAAAATCTTACTTACCCCTCATATTCCACACTCTCTTTGTTGCATGATTTTCTCATTTCATTTCGCTTCATGATCATAATGATGAAAATTATGAAAAAGGGCAGAAAAATGTAGAAACTTAAAATAAGCCAGTTTTGATGTGTATTGTAGCCTTTTTTAGTAAACATTGTATCTGGAAGTGAAACACAGAAATAAGTGGATATTCACTGACTGTTTGAATAAATTTCTATTTATCTCACTTTAATCATATGCATCCTGGAGGAGGGAATGGCAACTCATTGCAGTATTCTTGCCTGGAAAATTCCATGGACAGAGGAACCTAGCGGGCTTCAGTCCCTGGGGTTGCAAAGAGTTGGACAGCAATCATATGCATACATGTAAAATCGTATACATAATTGAAAGTTTAAGACCTTGCAAACTGTCATATATGAGAAAATAAAAGGGCATTTAAGCTCATACCCAAAACTACAATTGCATAGTTTTCATAGGCTTACTCAGTTCAGTCAGTTCAGTCTTTCAGTCATGTCCGACTCTTTGCGACCCCATGGACTGCAGCATGCCAGGCCTCACTGTCCATCACCAACTCCTGGAGCTTGCTCAAACTCATATCCATTGAGTCAGTGATGCCATCCAACCATCTCATCCTCTGTTGTCCCCTTCCCCTCCCGCCTTCTATCTTTACCAGCATCAGGGTTTTTTCCCAATGAGTCAGTTCTCCGCATCAGGTGACCAAAGTATTGGAGGCTTACTAGTCATCTTTTATGCATATTTTTAAAGTATTATGATACTGTATATACAGTTTGAAGTCTGTTTACTACATTTATCTTATTTATTTATTTTAAAGGTGACATATTAGTAGGGCTTAAGTTAAAAATTTAGCAATATGCAGTGAAAAGCCCCCATCAACTACCTTGCCAAGTCACATAGTTTTGCTCCTCAAAGGAAACCATTTTTAAATGACTATGTTCCTCCATCCAGTATTTATATTTTATACATGTGAATAAAATCCATTTCTATACCCATACTTGTGTCTGTATCTACCTATATGTAATATGTGTGTTGTGTGTATTTTTTCCCTCTTGTTGACAGTCAACACTATAGCATGCCCTTTTGCTATCTTAAAAAATTCAAATACTACACAATTCCCAAAAGGAGACACAGAGAAGGCAATGGCACCCCACTCCAGTCCTCTTGCCTGGAGAATCCCATGGACGGAGCAGCCTAGTAGGCTGCAGTCCATGGGGTTGCTGAGGGTCAGACACAACTGAGCAACTTCACTTTCACTTTTCACTTTCATGCACTGGAGAAGGAAATGGCAACCCACTCCAGTGTTCTTGCCTGGAGAATCCCAGGGATGGGGGAGCCTGGTGGGCTGCCGTCTCTGGGGTCGCACAGAGTCGGACACGACTGAAGCGACTTAGCAGCAGCAGCAGCAAAAGTATACAATAAATAAATATATTGGCAAAGAATTAGAAAAATAATCCAGATCTCAAGACATACTCTACTAGAGTCTCAAAAGCACACACCAGGACATTTTCTAATCATAATTCTGTTCTCCAATTACAATAAATAAATTTATTTTTAAAAAACCAAAACAAAAAAAAAGGTATTGCTTTCCTCCATTACTATTTAGTTAGTAGATTTTTTACAGAAATGTAACGATACTAACAGACATGCATTCACGTCATCATTTTATAGCTCAAAGAATTTTCTAAATTGAAGACATCTATGTAACCAGCACCAAATCCAGGAAAAGTAACTTTACCAGCATCTCACTACCTCCAATCTACTTTCTTTCAGCCACCATCCATGGAAAACCACTAATCCATGGATCATTTTTGACAGATTATAACGGAGAAGGAAATGGCAACCCACTCCAATGTTCTTGCCTGGAGAATCCCAGGGATGGGGGAGCCTGGTGGGCTGCCGTCTCTGGGGTCGCACAGAGTCGGACACGACTGAAGCGACTTAGCAGCAGCAGCAGCAAAAGTATACAATAAATAAATATATTGGCAAAGAATTAGAAAAATAATCCAGATCTCAAGACATACTCTACTAGAGTCTCAAAAGCACACACCAGGACATTTTCTAATCATAATTCTGTTCTCCAATTACAATAAATAAATTTATATTTAAAAAAACAAAACAAAAAAAAGGTATTGCTTTCCTCCATTACTATTTAGTTAGTAGATTTTTTACAGAAATGTAACAATACTAATAGACATGCATTCACATCATCATTTTATAGCTCAAAGAATTTTCTAAATTGAACACATCTATGTAACCACCACCAAATCCAGGAAAAGTAACTTTATCAGCATCTCACTACCTCCAATCTACTTTCTTTCAGCCACCATCCATGGAAAACCACTAATCCATGGATCATTTTTGACAGATTATAACGGAGAAGGAAATGGCAACCCACTCCAATGTTCTTGCCTGGAGAATCCCAGGGATGGGGGAGCCTGGTGGACTGCCGTCTATGGGGTCACACAGAATTGGACATGACTGAAGCGACTTAGCAGCAGCAGCAGCAGCAGCAGCAGCAACAACCTTTATATAAAGTTATGTTGTATGTATTTATATCCTATCTGATTTTTTGGCTCAATATTACCTTATTTGGGGATTCGGCCAAATTATTGTTTATAATTGTAAAATATTCATTCTCATCACTGCATACAATATCTTTATATAGAAATAACAGCTATAAATACATTGTTTCTTATGAGCATTTGGGTAACTTGCATTTATGAGTGTTATGAATAGTGCTGCTATGAATATTATACTACACGTCTCTTAGTCAATGTATGTGTGCATATCTCACAGGTATATGCCCTTGGGAATGTGATCATTACTTATAGTGTGTGCCTAAACCGAACATTTGTAACTTTTCCAGTGATTTTCCCTGATAGCTCAGTTGGTAAAGAATCTGCCTGCAATGCAGGAGACACCGGTTCGATTCCTGGGTCGGGAAGATCCCCTGGAGAAGGAGTAGGCTACCCACTCCAGTATTCTGGCCTGGAGAATCCCATGGACTGTACAGTCTGTGGGGTTGCAAAGAGTCGGACACGNAACTGAACTGATTCTTCGTATATGATGAAATGTGAACACTATACCTGTACAAGGGATAAGATATAGCAAATGAGGCATACACTTAAAAGATTATTTTTTGTTTTGATAGTTATGGATTTTCTTCATTTTAATCGTGCTTTTTTTCACACAGCATAAATGTTGACATCCATCCACATTTGTATTTTTAACAGTAGCTCATTCCTTTTTACTGTTCAATAGTATGCCGTTTTTTTGAATATACCACACTTTGTTGATCCATCACCTGTTGATTTGTCTTTGGGTTGTTTTCAAATCTTATCTATTACATGTAAAGCTGTTATGAACATTTGTGTACAAAGTTTTGTAGGGGTGAAGGCATTCTATTCTCTTGGGCAAACAGTAAAGTGACTGCATTACATGATAGGTGAAAGGGCTTCCCTGGAGGCTCGGTGATAAAGAATTCACCTGCCAGTGTAGGAGACACGGGTTCCAGCCCTGATCCGGGATATCCCATATCCAAAGGAACAACGCAGCCCATGTGCTCTAGAGCTGGGGAGCTGCCGCTACTGAAGCCTTCATGCCCTCGAGCCTGTGCTCCGCAACGAGAAGTCACTGTAGTGAGAAGCCCTCACACCACACCCAATGAGTAGCCCCTGCTCACTCCGACTAGAAAAACCCCGTGCAGCAATGAAGACCCAGCACAGTCAAAGATAAATATCAATAAATAAGATTCTTTTAAGAAGCTGAAACTGTACAGTTTTCAACAATAGTGTATGAGACACTATCTTCCCATTTTGGCAAAACTTCATGTGGTTAGTCTTTAAAATTTAAATAAATTTTAAAAGAATGTAACAGTAACTAACTGTGATTTTAGTGTGCATTTCTTTGATGAACAATGATATTGGGCATCTTTACATGTGCTTATCTATCACCTATATATTTTCTTTGATAAAGTATCCATATTTTGTCTATCTTTATCAGGCTATTTGTTTTCCATTATTAATTGTCAAAGATTATATTGTGAATATAAAATTTGTATATATTCAGAATACACTTTATTAGTTATATACCTAACTCTAGTTATATACAAAATTCTTCAAGTGAGTTTTGAAGAGCAAAAGCTTTTCATTGTGATGATGTCCAAACTTTCACCTTTCCTCCTTAGATTGTGCTTTTGGTATCACATATTAAAAAAATAATCCTTATTTAATCCAAAGGCACTTAGGTTTTCTCATATATTCTCTTCTGGAAGTTTTATAAGTTTTAGGCTTCACATTTTGGTCTGTGGTCCACTCTGAGTGAATTTTTACACATGATGTCAGAACATGTACAGAATTCTTTTTTTCTGCACGTGAGTATATAATTGTTCCAGCATTTTTTGTTGAAAAAGCTATCCGTTATTCATTGATTTGCCCTGCACTTTCTGGAAAATTAGTTTTCCATGCATCTGTGGCCCTCCTTCCAGTGATTTATTCTGTTCCATTGATCTACATGTCTATGTTAACATCAATGTTACACTGCATTGATTATTGTAACTTTATAGAAAGTTCTGCAATTGGGTGGTGTATTGTCTCCAATATCCCTCTGTTTCAAAGTTATTTTGACAACACTGAACCTTTGAAATTCTGTATAAAGTTTATAATCAGCTTGTCAATTTCTGCACGTGAACCTGATGGATGACTTGCAATGGGATTTTCCTGAGTGTATAGATAAATCTGGGGAGAACAGACCTTGTAACAAGTGTTTTCCAAACTCTGAACGTAAGTGTCTCTTCGGTTACTTAAATTTTCTTTATCTCAGCAATGGTTTGAAGTTCTCAGTGTACAAATCATGTACTTTTCCACTGAATTTACTTCTAAGTATTTTATTTTTTATGCTGTCATGAATAAAATTGCTTCCTTAATGTCATTGTTGGATTGTCTCTTTTTAGGTTGTAGATATACAATAGCATTTTGTATATTGATGTCATTTTCTGCCACCTTACTCTTTAGGTTTTGGTGACTCATTAGGATTTTCTGCATATAGGATTATATTACCTGTACAGAAACACTGATTTTCTTTTTTCATTTTAATCTGTATGCTTTGGGGGGAAGGACATACTGACTAGACCCTCTGATATAATAAGTGGAAGTAATCTGCAGCAGGCTTCCCTGGTGGCTCAGTATAAAGAATCCGCCTGCCAACGCAGGAGACGCAGGTTCTATTCCTGGGTGGGGACGATCCCCTGAAGAAGGAAATGGCNTCTTCAGGGGATACGATCCCCTGAAGAAGGAAATGGCAACCCATTCCAGTATTCTTGCCCAGGAAATCTCATAGACAGAGAAGTTTGGTGGGCCACAGTCCATGGGGTCACAAATTGTCAGACACGACTTAGCAACTGAATGATAAAACAACAACCTACAGTCACAGGTGAATGTATAGCCAGCCAGCCTTCCCTTTCCACCGCCTTCCTTCCCGGCCATACACTGCTGTTTGTGGACAGAGTCAGGTCCTGCCTTCCATCACTGGCCAATGTCACCATGTCCACCTGTGAATACCCCCTGCACTTATGCACTTGTATGTTCCCAGCCTGACTCTTGTCTCTGGCTTCTACTGCTTGCCCTGGGGTAGAGCATCCAGCCACAGAAGAGCATATCAACACCCATGGTGCCTGCAGCTGTTTGTCAGATCCAGATCAGGTTCTGCCTCTCTGACTGGGCCACACCACCGTGCCGACTTGTAACCAGCCCCTGCCTTCAGCTCTGAGCCTGCACACCCCCAGCAAGACCTGACCTCCAAGACAGTGCACACACCCAGGGGAGGAAGAGAACAGCTACAGGAGAGCATACTCTAGCTGTTTGTTGGATCCAGATCACAATCAGACTTCTGACAGTGGTGGGCATCACTGTGCCTACCTGGAGCTAGCCTGTCTGGTTGTGCACCAGCATGCCCCAGAACTCGATTTCCCCATCCCATCACTGATTTCCCTTGCAGTATGAATTTGCAGAAGAAGAGTGTGAAGCAATAAGAAAGCGCACTGACATTCACGGCCACTGGAGCAGCCAGTGAGCCTATAGTTGGCTCCAGCCATTGCCACCTACCCCAGCCCTGATCACTACAAACACATCTTCAACTGACATCTGCCACCACCTGGACACTTGCACTTGGGCTCCACAGCCAAGTGTATGCATACCGATGCATACCGCTGTCTCCAGTCCCTACCATTGCCTGAGCTTGTCCTAGACTTTAGGACTCTGGTCCATTTTGAGTTAATATTTGAAAATTGTGAGGTCTGTGACTAGGATAATTCTTTTGCTTATGGGTGTCCAGCTGTTCCAGTGAAATGACACAAATACAAGAAAAACTTTACAAATGGATATGTATGAAACAATTTGGGCCTTGTAGTCCAATAAGAACAAAATGCTCTCCTCCAATTAAAACTAAATTAATTAATTAAAAAGCCAACAAAAGTGTGGATATAGGCAGAAACCAACACAGTATTGTAAAGGAATTATCCTCCAATAAAAATAAATAAGTTAATTTTTAAAAAAAAAGAAAACACTCATCAAATACAACTAGAATCTAGGATTTATTTTATTTATTTATTTTTGTTTAATTGCTGTGAGTAGGACTTTCAATTCTGTGTTGGATAAAAGTAGTGGGCATAGGGATCCTTGTCTTATTCCTGATCTTAGAGGAAAAGCTTTCAACTTTTAACTATTGCGTATAATGTTAGTTTGGGGTTTGCCATATGTGGACTCCACACTGTTGACAGTTTCATTTTTTTTAAGATTTATTTGTCTGTTTTATTTTTGGCTGTGGTGGGTCTTCATTGCTGAGTGCAGGCTTTCCCTAGTTTGTGACGAGCAGTGGCTCCTCTGGGTTGCACTGTGCATGTTTCTCACTGAGCTGGCTTCTTTTGTTATGGAGCTCAGGCTCTGGGGCATACCGACTCAATAGCTGCAGTGGATGGACGTCATTGTCCTGTGGCATGCGGAATCCTCCCCGACCAGGGGTCGAGCCCATGTCCTCTGCATTGGCAGGTGGATTCTTAAGCACGAGACCACAAAGGAAGCCCTATTGAGAGGTTTTATCATAAATAGATGTTGAATCAATGAATAGCAATTTGCCTTCATTCATGGAAACTAGAGAAAGTATAAACTTGTACTTCATCACTCAAAATGTGATTCACTATTATTTCCTAGTAAATACGTATACTTATATCTTGTCATACATTTTTAAAATCTAAATTTCATTCAAAATAAGTACCTTATCCTACACGTGCTTTTTAATAGCCTGCAAAGTTTTTAATAACATGGAATGCAAATAATTTGCATGATATTCATCCATCCATATTTATTTTTCATTCATGCTATGATGTTTATTAAGGTTTCCCAGGTAACATTAGTGGTAAAGAACCTGCCTGCCAATGCAGGAGATAAAAGAGACTTGGGTTCGATCCCTGGGTCGGGAAGATCCCCTGGAGAAGGAACTGGCAATCCACTGCACTATTTTTGCTTAGAGAATCCCATGAACAGTGGAGCCTGCTGGGCCACAATCGATAGGGCCACAAAGAGACAGACATGATTGAGGCGACTGAGCATGCATGATGTTTATTGAAACTTGAGTGTTATATCGTATTTTAGTAACTGAGTTGATTAAAACTGGGTGCCTCTGTGGAAAGCACATTGCAAATATTATTTAACATTAATTTAATGAAAGCCACTATTCAAAGTAACTCTTTTAGTCACTTGGGAGATCATGAAAGATTTTAGTTAATAGTGTATTTCTTTATTTCATAAAGCATCCTATTTTGATGCTTTATTTTTAAAACATTCTAGAATTTAAAACTTTAATGTCTACTCACAAGATTTATGATCATTTCCATCATCAATACTTCCTCCTGGTGAACCAATTTGTAATTCACAATCTGGAGGTGTATAGTCAGGAATGCAATGACAATTGCCTAAATTATTACATATCTGAAACAGAAAAATATGTAATTACTATGAATCATGATAGTCTCTGTATGTCATATATACTTACATTCAAAAGAATAAAATCCCTGATCTTCTAAGTTTGTTGTTGTTCAGTTGCTAAGTTGTTTCCAACTCTTTGCCACCCATGAACTGTAGCACTACAGGCTTTTCTGTCTTTCATTATCTCCCTGAGTTTGCTCAAACTCAGCCCCATTGAATCAGTGATGCCATCCAATCATCTCATCCTGTTGCTCCCTTCTCCTCTTGCCCTCAATTTATCCCAGCATCAGTGTCTTTTCCAATGAGTCTTCTCTTCCCATCAGGTAGCCAAAGTATTGGAACTTCAGCTTCAGCATCAGTCTTTCCAGTGAATGTTCATGGTTTGATCTCCTTGCTGTCCAAGGGACTCTCAAAAGTCTTCTCCAGCACCACAGTTCAAAGGCATCAATTCTTTGGGATTCAGCCTTCTTTATGGTCAGCTCTCACATCCGTACATGACTACTGGAAAAACCAGAGCTTTGACTACACGGACTTTTGTAGGCAAAGTGATGTCTCTGATTTTTAATATGCTATCTAGATTTGTCATATTTTTTTCCAAGAAGCAAGCATCTTTTAATTTTGTGGTAGCAGTCACTATTCTCAGTGATTGTGCAGTCCAAGAAAATGAAACCGGCCACTGTTTCTACTTTTTCTCCACTGATTTGCCATGAAGTGGTGGGACCAGATGCCATGATCTTAATTTTCTGAATGCTGAGTTTTAAGCCACCTTTTTCACTCTCCTCTTTCATCCTTATCAAGAGTCTCTTCAGTTCCTCTTCACTTTCTGCCATTAGAGTGCTATCATTTGCACACCTGAGGTTGTTGATAGTTCTCCCAGCAATCTTGATTCCAGCTTGTGAGTCATCCAGTCTGTCATTTTGCAGGATATGCTTTGCATATAAGTTAAATAAGCAGGATGACAATATTCATCTTTGACATACTCCTTTCCCAATTTGGAACCAGTCTGTTGCTTCATGTCCAGTTCTGACTGGCCTTTCTTGACCTGCATATACGTTCTCAGGAGGCAGATAAGGTGGTCTGGTATTCCTGTCTTGTTAAGAATATTCCACAGCTTGTGGTGATCCACACAGAAAAAGTGTTTAAGATAGTCAGTGAAGCAGAAGTAGATGTTTTTTCCTGGAATTTCCTTGCTTTTTCTATAATCCAATGGATGTTAGCAATTTTACCTCTGGTTCCTCTGCCTTTTCTAAATACAGCTCATACATCTGGAAGTTCTTGGTTCATGTACTTCTGAAGACAAGCTTGAAGGATTTTGAGCATAATCTTGTTAGCATGTGAAGTGAGTGCAATTTTATGGTAATTTGAACATTCTTTGGCATTACCTTTCTTTGGGACTGAAATGAAAACTCACCTTTTCCAGTCCTGTGGCCACTACTGAGTTTCCTAAATTTGCTGGTATATTGAATGCAGCACTTTAACAGTATCATCTTTTAGGATTTGAAATAGCTCAGCTGGAATTCCATCACCTCCATTAGCTTTGTTCATAGGTATGCTTCCTAAGGCTCACTTGACTTCACACTCCAGGATGTCTGGCTCTAGGTGAGTGACCACACCATCATGGTTATCTGGGATATTAAGACTTTCTTCTATAGTCCTTCTGTGTATTCTTGCTACCTCTTCTTAACCTCTTCTGCTACTATTAAGTCCTTGCCATTTCGGTCCATTACTGTGCTCATCCTTGCATGAAATGTTCCCTTGGTATCACTAATTTTCTTGAAGAGAGCTCTAGTCTTCCTCACTCCATTGTTTTCTTCTATTTCTTTACATTGTCCACTTAAAAAGGCTTTCTCTCCTTGCTGTTCTCTGGAACTCTGCATTCAGTTGGGTTTATCTTTTCCTTTCTCCTTTTAGGCCATTCAGGAATGACATAAATCAAATCCCTTATGATTTTAGAGGGGAAGGGATGAATAGTTTCAAGGGACTAGATCCGGTAGACAGAATGGCTGCAGAACTATGGACTGAGGTTTGTAACATTGTACAGGAGGTTTTGACCAAAACCATATCCAAGAAAAAGAAATGCAAGAAGGCAAAATGTTTGTCTCCTAAGTTTATTAAAGACTATATAATTGATACATATGGCTTCCCTCAGGCTTGACAGTAAAGAATCAGCCTGTAATGCAGGAGACCCAGGTTTGATCCCTGGGTCAGGAAGATCCTCTGGAGAAGGGAATGGCTACCCACCCCAGTATTCCTGCCTGGAGAATTCCATGGACAGAGGAGCCTGGCAGTGAGACTCCATGGGGTCGCAAAGAGTCAGACATGACTGAGCGACTAACACACAAAAGAGTGCCTTCATCCACTAATTAAGTCCCTCTCCACTGCTGAGCGCTTTCTGTTTTACATATATTCGAGATAAACACACATACCCACATCCACAAACATATAAACACTTACTCCCAGGTTTTTGCCAAACAAACATCACTAATGATATATTATGAATTTATTCCCGTACATGAAGGTTTAAATATAGGGCTAGCACATTTTAAGAAATAGACATTTATGGTTATTTCCTATCATTATATTGCAGACATTGTGTTTTGTCCATGTATGCTGATAAAGATAAATTTGGGGGGTTTAAAGATAATGCTGGGCTGGAGGAAGTAAAAGCTGGAATCAAGATTGC
>SJYR01004062.1:0-21875 GCA_006410655.1 Kobus ellipsiprymnus | reverse complement strand
GAAAATAAACCAAATGTAAAACAAACTTAAATGTGAAACACAATATTACACATTTTTAGAAATAAAAAAATCTGTGAGACTATCTTCATGACCCAGGGTTATAACTAGGCTTATTAGACTTGACACAAAACACATGTTCTATGAAAGGAACAATTGACAAATCAATATCCTTAAAAGCTTTTCTATATGAGTTTCTCCACCATGTAGATTGCTTTAGCAAGCAAGCAAGCTGAGAAGGTGAGAGAAAGAAAGTGTGCATGCCAAACAGAAGTCACTGTCTTTTTTAAAACTAATCTTATAAATGACATTCCATAACTTTCACCATCTTCTCTTTCTTAGAAGCCAGTCAGTATATCCAGTGCACACACAGACGAAGAGGATTACGTGGGGCACGGATATCAGGAAGTGGGAGCATTGGAGCCATGTTAAAGATGCTGACCGTAAGAGGCAAGTTCCCAAGGGGATAGGACTGCTCAGCGCAGACAGAAAAACTGGCTGTTTGATTAACCGTTTTAGGCTTTTGTTTTATTTTTAATACATAAGTACTAAATGCTATTTACATAAAACACTGATTTACAACTGCTGCCTTATATTTTCTGGAATGTGTGCACTCATATTTCAGACTGACTCTCTGAGCTTCTGAATCATTGTTCTTCTCCCTTTATTTTTTAGCTACATAAATAGTACTACATGCACACCTCAACATGAGCTCGTTCACCGCTATAGCTGTGCTCTCCCAGTGCAGACTTCTGGTTTGGGTCCTCTAAAGTTCTCACACTTATATTTTGACAATACAGATAAAATATGAATGCTCAATTATGATTTTTTCTGAAGTAGGAAAAATTAAAAACACAAAATTAGAATTTTATGATTTCAAGCCATCAGAATTCAAAGAGCTAAAAAGAATCAACTGTCAGTGGACTCTTGTACTTAAAAACGCATCTTCTCCCATGAGGACTGATGACAGATTAATCCAAAAAGTCAATGTGATTTGATAACCGAGGCTTGGTTTAATAATCTTTTCAATATCACATGGGAAAGAAATGGCAGCGCCAGGTTCAAATCCTTTCTGTATGATTGGGATAGTCATCGTGGAATATAGTATCTGATAATTACATAATTTAACACAGGTAAATGCAAGTGAACATGCTTTGTTACCATCTCTGCACCACACGCGGTGCCATCAGCCACATAGGTATAGTCTCCTCCACCTGATCTCACTGATGACGCAGTAGTTATGCACAGAAGTCCTTGAGAATATGAATAAACTGCAGATCGAACATCACTTCTATAAGTACTATTATGTGGCCAAACACAAGCTAACTTTCCACAAAGAACATCCCTGCAGAGGGGAAACAAAACAATGTCTTATCACTCTGTCCTTTAATGAAACTTAAGTTTTAAATAAGTATTGTATCACATCCATGATAACATACGTGTTGTTTAACCAATAGTAAAAAAATCAGAAAAATACCAAATGTCACTGTACCCTAGGGTGCACATCTGAATGTGATACGATTAATTGGCATGGCAGCAGCAGAACTGAAATCTACACAGTGAACTCAGATGTTCAGACATGTCTTCGTTGCCCATTTAAGTACTCAGTTTTGTTATCTGGCCCATTACACCGATCATACTCAGAAAATTCCTCACCTGCTCCCACTTTGATAAACCTTGACCAGTCTGCTGGTTTGTTGAGAGTGGCTGACTGCATTTATTTATACTTTGTGCATATTTTGAGACCCTTCTAACTATGCTCACTGTAATGGCCATGATCTTTAGTCAGTAAATCAATCTAATATACAGACTGTTCCTTTTGATCCCAAGATTCTTTGAATATGTTGCTGTTTCCAGTCATTCTATATTCCTTTCCTGAGAATTCAGAAAATTTTAGACCCCATATTTGGCATAAGCCCAGAGTTTATCCCATAAATAGTTTATTTACTTATCAATGGGTAGAATACTGGCTTCTCTAAGAGACTTCCAATATTCCTAGTTTATGCCCTGGAAAATAATTGATGTCACTTCTTGCTCTTGGAATCACTCAAATCTACCAACTCTCATCCTCAATTGAAAAAACAATTCTTAGTTATTGATATGTATTTGTTGAGCATGTCACTGTTATCTCTCCAATGTCTTTCATTTGAAAATTTCATTTGTTCTAAAAGACCATGGGGAGGCTTTTTTTTTTTTTTTTGATTTATTTATTTGGCCTTTTGGTTTGCAGGATCTTAGGTCCCTTGACCAGGGATTAAGTCTGTACTCTCAGCAGTGAAAGCATAGAGTTCTAACTATTGAACTCCTGGGGAATTCTCCATGGGAGGTCCTTTTAAAATAACAGAGATTAGTTTAATGGTATCAAGAAGTGAGGGCTTCCCAGGTGACACAGTGGTAAAGAATCTGCCTGCCAAGATGTGGGTTCAGTTCTTGGGTTAAGAATATCCCCTGGAGTAGGAATGTCAACCCACTCCAATATTCTTGTATGTAAAATTTCGTGGACAGAGGAGTCTGGTGAGCTACAGTCCATGGGGTTGCGAAAGAGTTGGACATGACTGAGCAAGAACGCATCAAGATGTGAAGATTGAAATGAGAGTGGGATTCCATTTCCAAATCTTTTCCCAAGTTTCTCTCCTTCCAGTCTCATTTTTCTTGTTTCTCAGATTGAAATACTTCTTTTTATTGTTGCTCTATTCTCTTTGTATAGAATGTATCTCAAAATATCTTAAACCAACTTTACATGATAGATCTTTTTCTAGTCTGGCTATTGAAATACAAACTCCTCTTCCAAAGTACATTCTCTCAAAATTTGCATTTATGGTTGAATTCTTGGAACTGGCAATCTGCTTGAATTCCTGGAATCTGCTGAAAGCACATGAATTGAGCTGTTGAATTCCAGCGTCATCTAGTGATTTTATTTTGGGAAAATTCATATACTACCATCATCTCAGATGAAGTCCACGTAAGTCATGCTTGCTAACTTTCACAGTTCCTTTCATCTTTGCTTTTCCTTCTTCCATATCTTAGACCAAGGGTGGCACACATACCTCTGGTCATCAGAGAGAGATTGAGACTGACTTACCACCACCTCCTGCCTCTGTGGGCATCCTCTGGGGTGTAACTCAGTCTGCTCTCAGTTGCTTTCTAATAAGGTGTGGCTGATTATATTGCATCTTTTAGAGATTATCAGACTCTCTTCATGAGATCTCCCTTCATCAGCATTCACGATATGATTCCAGGCTTCCTCTTTTAATCTGTTAATTTTCCAGTGTTGGGGCACATGGGAAATTCTGCATTCTCTACGCATCATAATTAATCCGTAGCAGACTCATGTGGAGGCAGGTGGTGCAGGATACTGTCTTAGTCCCATTGAACTAAACACCTTCTTCGGCCATTTGTAGTTTTCATAAAGGAACCAAGTTGCTTTTTAGCCATGCTGAGTGTGGTGCTTACCTAAGGGTTTTGCAAATTTTTTTTCTGATTTTCTCCTAGGAGTTAAAGAAAGTCCTACTTCTCTCTGGAGCATTTGACTTTATCTCAGTTTTTTTAACATGTTCTTCCCACTTTCTGTTCTTTTTTTTTTGTTTTTAATCAACATTGTCTTTATGTCCTCTCTTGGTTCTTGAATCTGGCTCGGTTACTATTCTTTAAGCCATCTTAAGGTATCAGTTCAGTTCAGTCACTCAGTCATGTCTGACTTTTTATAGTCACCACCAAAAAACTGTACCTATGTGTAAAACTTGAGTTTGGAGATAAGGACATGCCTGTGAAATTATTAGCATCATCAAGGACATAAACATATCCATCACTTCCCAAAGTTTCCTCTTGCCCTTTGTATTATAACCATTATTTTGTGGATGTGGTGAGAACAGTTAATAAAAGGTTTCACTTTGGGGAAAAGTTTAAGCATACAATAACATATTTTTAAAAGCTACAGGAATTAAGTTGTACAGTAGATTTCCAGAACTTATCTGCTGCTATCATTTTCTAGCTTTATTGAGGTATAGTTGACAAGATTATAAAGTATGTAAAGTATACAAATTGATGATGTGATACATGTATGCATTTTGAGGGTCTTCCCTGATAACTCAGTTGGTAAAGAATTTGCCTGCAATGCAGGAGTGAAAGTGAAAGTGAAGTCGCTCAGTCGTGTCCAACTCTTTGCAACCCCATGAATTCAGGAGACCCCAGTTCAATTCCTGTTTTGGGAAGATCCACTGGAGAAGGGATAGGCTACCCACTCCAGTATTCCTGGGCTTCCCGTGTAGCTCAGCTGGTAAAGAATCCACCTGCAATACGAGAGACCTGGATTCGATCCCCAGGTTGGGAAGATCTCCTGGATAAGGGAAAGGTTACCCACTCCAATTTTCTAGTCTGGAGAATTCCATGGACTGTATAGTCCATGGGGTTGCAAAGAGTAGGACACGACTGAGTGACTTTCACTTCCACTTTACATTGTGAAATGATTCACCCTGTTAGGTGAATTAATACATTCAACATTTCACGTATTTATCCTATTTTTGTATGTGAATACATTTAAACTCTACTCTCAGCAAATTTCATTTATATAATAATTATATAATTCTATTGCCTCATTATATAATAGTTATATAGTGTTTTTACCATGTTATACATTAGATCTTCAGGTCTTATTCATCTTAGAACTGAAAGCATGTATCATTTTACCAATTTTTGTTTTCCACTGGAAATTACTTTTCTACTCTCTATTTCTATGAGTTCATTTTTATTATTACAGCAGTATTATAGCAAACAGAAGTGACAAGAGAAAGCATTATTGCCATGATCTTGATCTCAGGGGTAATACTACCAGCTATTATTGTTAAGTGTAGTGTTAATTGTGGGCTTTCCATTTATTGCTTTCATTATGTTGAGGTACAGTCCTTCTACACTAATATGAAGAGAGTTATTATAATGAAAGAATGTTGAATTTTGTCAAATGCTTTTTCTATACCTATTGAGATGATCATATGATTCTTATCCCTTTTTTAAATTAATATGGTGTATCACATCGATTGATTTGTGGATATGAAACTGTCTTTACACCCCCGGAATATTACCCACTGAATCATGGTTTATGTTCCTTTTAAAGTGTTAGATTTGCTATTTTGTAAATTTTTTCATCTATGTTCATCAAAAATGTTGGCCTCTTATTTTGCTTCTGGTAATGTCCTTGTCTGTCTTTGGTATTAAGGAAATACTAGCATTAAAAAGGGCAATGGCACCCCATTCCAGTACTCTTGCCTGGAAAATCCCATGGATGGAGGAGCATGGTAGGCTGCAGTCCATGGGGTCGCTAGGAGTTGGACACAACTGAGCGGCTTCACTTTCACTTTTCACTTTCATGCATTGGAGAAGGAAATGGCAACCCACTCCAGTGTTCTTGCCTGGAGAATCCCAGGGACGGGGGAGCCCGGTGGGCTGCCGTCTCTGGGGTTGCACAGAGTCAGACACAACTGAAGCGACTTAGCAGCAGCAGCAGCAGCAGCAGCATTAAAAAATGATTTTGGAAGTGTTCTCTTCTAAATTTTGGAAGATTTTAGTTAATTCTTTTTTTTAAATGTTTGATAGAATTCAGCAGTGGACTTGTTCATTTGTAAGTTTTGATTGCCAGTTCAATCACCTTATTTGTTATTAGTCAGTTCAGATTTTCTGTATTGTATATACAGTATACTCTAGTACTTCTCCCTTCAGGGAGAAACAGGGTAATGGGCATTTTTGCCTTCTCCTTCTGTACATGGGCTGGGGGTATAGCATCAGAGTGTGTATGTGTAGGGGTGCTCCTATGTCCATTAAGAAGTGCTTAACTGACGGTTGCAATTCGTGGGACTCATTAATGGAAGTGCCACTGACTAACAGTGTCAAGTAGTTCGGAAGCCTGTTCCCTGGGTGTTAACTGCAAGCGCTGTGGTGCAGACATGTGTATAAGCTTCCAGCAGGCAATACTGGTGATTTGGATTAGGCAACAGGGAGATGCTCGAGGAGACTGCTGGCATTCCGAGTCCCTGGGCAGGATTAAATCAGAAACTTTCACAATTAGAAGCCTGACCCTCAGTCAACAGCTTTTAAAGTATGCATATGGACTCTTTTCCAGGTAAGACAAGGAGATGAGCATTTTTGTCCGCTCCTCCTAAGAACTCTTTTGTTTGCTACATTCCTGTGGGGGTTGTGAATGGAAGTCCCTTTGGGGATCAGAGTCAGGTGACCAGGGGACCTGACTCTCAGGCAGCAATGCAAAAGCTAGGATGTAGAAATGTGTACCACTTCCTTACAGGGATAGACCGGTGACTTGGAGGGGCTACAGAGAGACGGCAGGGAAGGTGTCTCTCAGTTTAGGAGATGAGTGATTCTACCTGTTCCCTCTGCACTGGGCCCACTTTCGACCTTCAGTAATAAACACCAGACTTCTCTTAGTCTCCTTATTAACAGGGAAAAAAAAATAAGTAAAAAAGAGAGCTAAATTGAATAAAAGGAAAATATACACAATTTTTTTAAAATATTCTCCAGTTACACAATTTATTGTCCATTACTATTTAGTGTCACTTGACAAGAAATAGAGACATTTTATAACTCAATGAAACAGTCATTTTCTATATACATACTTTTGCTCACAAGGTAATGGTTGGGAATTTTTAAAACCGCAGTTTCCAAAACTATTATGCAAAGAATTAACTTCTTCAAAACAGGCAAATGGAGCACCTTGAGCACCTTAAAATGAAAAGCATGTCCATTAAATTATTATTCTTCATGCAAATAAAATATTTCTCAATAAAAAGCTAATGAAACTCATGGCATAAACAAAAATATTGTGGTCTTGGCCATGCTTTTTTTTTTTTTTTCTAGGAGTTGGACACAACTGAGCGGCTTCACTTTCACTTTTCACTTTCATGCATTGGAGAAGGAAATGGCAACCCACTCCAGTGTTCTTGCCTGGAGAATCCCAGGGACGGGGGAGCCCGGTGGGCTGCCGTCTCTGGGGTTGCACAGAGTCAGACACAACTGAAGCGACTTAGCAGCAGCAGCAGCAGCAGCAGCATTAAAAAATGATTTTGGAAGTGTTCTCTTCTAAATTTTGGAAGATTTTAGTTAATTCTTTTTTTTAAATGTTTGATAGAATTCAGCAGTGGACTTGTTCATTTGTAAGTTTTGATTGCCAGTTCAATCACCTTATTTGTTATTAGTCAGTTCAGATTTTCTGTATTGTATATACAGTATACTCTAGTACTTCTCCCTTCAGGGAGAAACAGGGTAATGGGCATTTTTGCCTGCTCCTTCTGTACATGGGCTGGGGGTATAGCATCAGAGTGTATATGTGTAGGGGTGCTCCTATGTCCATTAAGAAGTGCTTAACTGACGGTTGCAATTCGTGGGACTCATTAATGGAAGTGCCACTGACTAACAGTGTCAAGTAGTTCGGAAGCCTGTTCCCTGGGTGTTAACTGCAAGCGCTGTGGTGCAGACATGTGTATAAGCTTCCAGCAGGCAATACTGGTGATTTGGATTAGGCAACAGGGAGATGCTCGAGGAGACTGCTGGCATTCTGAGTCCCTGGGCAGGATTAAATCAGAAACTTTCACAATTAGAAGCCTGACCCTCAGTCAACAGCTTTTAAAGTATGCATATGGACTCTTTTCCAGGTAAGACAAGGAGATGAGCATTTTTGTCCGCTCCTCCTAAGAACTCTTTTGTTTGCTACATTCCTGTGGGGGTTGTGAATGGAAGTCCCTTTGGGGATCAGAGTCAGGTGACCAGGGGACCTGACTCTCAGGCAGCAATGCAAAAGCTAGGATGTAGAAATGTGTACCACTTCCTTACAGGGATAGACTGGTGACTTGGAGGGGCTACAGAGAGACGGCAGGGAAGGTGTCTCTCAGTTTAGGAGATGAGTGATTCTACCTGTTCCCTCTGCACTGGGCCCACTTTCGACCTTCAGTAATAAACACCAGACTTCTCTTAGTCTCCTTATTAACAGGGAAAAAAAAATAAGTAAAAAAGAGAGCTAAATTGAATAAAAGGAAAATATACACAATTTTTTTAAAATATTCTCCAGATACACAATTTATTGTCCATTACTATTTAGTGTCACTTGACAAGAAATAGAGACATTTTATAACTCAATGAAACAGTCATTTTCTATATACATACTTTTGCTCACAAGGTAATGGTTGGGAATTTTTAAAACCGCAGTTTCCAAAACTATTATGCAAAGAATTAACTTCTTCAAAACAGGCAAATGGAGCACCTTGAGCACCTTAAAATGAAAAGCATGTCCATTAAATTATTATTCTTCATGCAAATAAAATATTTCTCAATAAAAAGCTAATGAAACTCATGGCATAAACAAAAATATTGTGGTCTTGGCCATGCTTTTTTTTTTTTTTCCTATGTGTATCTTGTCAATGGGCTTCCCAGCTAGCTCTAATGGTAAAGAAACTTCCTGCCAACACAGGAGAGATAAGAGACAGCAGGTTTGATGACTGGGTTGGGAAGACTGCCTGGAGGAGGGTATGGAAACCCACACCAGTATTCTTGCCTGGAGAATCCCATGGGCAGAGAAGCCTGGAGGGCTACAGTCCATGGGGTCGAACACAGTTGGATATCACTGAAGAGACTTAGCACACACCCTGTCAATGCAAGTAGAAAGAAATGATTGTCTTATCTGATAGAACATAGAAAATGATCATCATAGCAAAGTATTTTATAGTTAAAAACAATTTCCTGACCCCTCCCTGTGGGAATGCCTCTTTCCTAGTCCAATGTACATCAGGCTTGACCTTGTAACCTGCTCTACTTAATGAAATGAGAGATTTGAAACATCAGTTGGGGTAAAACCTTCAGAATTAGTAGATGGGGTGTCATATTCGCTTAATGCAAGATAAGCAAGGTTTTAAGTAGACGCTCTTTAATCAGTTTGGGTGTCATAGTGAAGGCAGAGCAGAATATAGCAGAGTAATGGTATTAGATACGGAAATCTCAGAGATTTGAGGTTCATTTCCCATTTCAATAAACAGAAAGACTGATACCTAGATGTGGAATTCTACTGTGAAATGCACCTAAAATGTGGCATTGTAATTGAAGCCTGCCAGTAGATGGCAAGAAAGAGAGTAATGCCCTCTATGCAATGCTGAAAATTCTAGAGAAACTATCTTCTCAGTAATTTAAAGGTAAATAATGTCTTTAGTGAGCTTACTTCCCTGGGCAAGGTGGTCAGGAAATAGAATGTGTCTTAATTATTCTTGACTGAATTTAACCAAATGGTGCAAGTAGTCAAGAAAGAGATAAGGCAAACTCAGAAAAAATAACCAGTTATTTCAGAAACAAGAATAAAAGAAAATAAAGTTCATCCTACAGGTACTTGGGTGGATGATGACAGGTGCTAAATGATATAAACTAGAAAGTCATTATGTCCAGTTGGTTGTTCTGTGCCTAATCCCTGGTGAGTGGGTTTTTTTTGTTTGTTTGTTTGTCTGTTTGTTTGTTTTTTAATGACTATTAACCTGATAGATTAATACAAAGATCTTCACATTCTTGTTCATTTCCATGTGTCTATCCCAGAATTCTTGTCTATAATCTAATCTCTCTGCATCCAGGTTCACCACCAACCACCTTGGCCCTTTGTCACTGTCCATAAATATATCTATAATCCAATCTCTGAACATTTCTTCTTCATAGGAAATGAATGATCACATGGTCAAAATCTTTTAAGACATCCTCCCAAGTGAGACTGCAGCGTGGCTACTATCTTTTTTCAACTAATAATCAGTTACCGAGCCAACACACCTATAAAACTAGCCTAAGCTTATTCCTTCTGCATCCACCAGTCATAATGAAATCCCATGTATCCATTGGTAAGAGTCAAGAAGAAGCAAAGGTACAAGAGGGGAGAAAGACAAACTGTTCTAGATTTCCTGTTCATGAATTTTTCTTCTGCCTCTCTTTTTCTTGAGCTTGAATCTGGATGAATGTATGACTTCTAGCTATAGAACCATCTGACTTAAGGGATTTGACATAACTGAGTTTATGATGAGTAGTTCTCAGTATATGATCACTGGATATCTGAAAGCCAGATTGCTTATCTCTACAGGGGCCAGTAGTGTGCCCGGAGTTGTTTGTCAAGCTAGGGCAGTTTTCCAAAATGTAGCTAGAACGGACGTCCCCAGTGGTTCAGAGGATGCTTCAGCACGGCTTTGCTTCAGGAACCCCAGGGAACTACCCTGCTATTTTCCTAAGAAGCTTGGTAGAAGCACCACATGGCATTTATTTTTCTCATAACCCACACCTCTAGTAATGGGTCTTCTGTGTTTTATGATTCAAAACACAGGGCTGTTTGCATTGCAGCTTAGATACACTGCAGAGGCTTATTCTGGTTTTTTTTTTTAACCTCCCTCGATATTAGCAACATTTCATGTCACCTGGTAAATGGAATCAAGCAGCACTTCCCCATGCCTCTGGAAACCCAAAGAAGACTACCTCTGGGTACCGTACTTGTTTCTTTTCATATGAAATGCAAGATACATAGGGTTTGTCTTTTACTTTGCAGAGGGTGTCAGGTCATGCCCCTGATCACTGGACTCCTAAAACTTTACTGATATGACAGGTTACTAAATATTCCTTCAGTGTATCTCCTGCCCTTCTGTAGCACATGTATTTTACTTAGTCCTCCTACATTGTAGCTTGTTGTTGTTTAGTCACTAAGTGGTGACTGACTCTTTTGCGACTCCATGAACTATATACTATATACTATATACTAGCCAACCAGGCTTGTCTGTCCATGAGATTTCCCAGGCAAGAATACTGGAGTGGGTTTCCTTCTGCAAGGGATCTTCCCAACCCAGTGATTGAACCCGCATCTCCTGCACTGGCAGGCAGCTTCTCTACCACTGAGTCATGAGGGAAGCCCATTCTAGCTACATTTTGCTTATCTAGCCAGGTTAGTACAAACTCAGTGACAGTGTGGATCAACATGACCTTTTCTGGGATGTCCAAATCTTTTAACTACATGTGGCTGAATGCAGCTATATTTAAACCCTAAATTAATACCATCACCCATTCCATGTGAATGCAAGCTGCTTCGCTTTCTCTTTTCAGGTAGGAATAGAAAAGAATATATATATTTGCCAAATCAGTGGCTGCACTCCTACCACATATCTAAGGTCATGTTGATCTGCTCTAGGATAGTCACCACACTGGCAGAGCAGGTACAGTTACATAATCTACTACTTGCTGATATTTGCAATAGAGACTATTATCTTCCAGGGACCGTCTGGTTTCTGCAAGGGTCCAGTTGGTCATTCAGTGCAGATATTGTATAGCCAACAAGTCTGCATCCTTTACATCTTTAAGCAAAGCACTAATTTCTGGAAGGACTTTCCCTATGGCCTCCCCAAACTGACCACGGACCTAATGATGCCATTGCACAAACTACCATGATGTGAACTCCAAGAATACACTCTAGGACTGAGAAAGAACTACCAAATGGACCTTTGAATCTAGTGGACCCATTATAAACTGAAACTTGGCAAGGGTTCTTAATCATTTCCTGACCCCTCTAAGTGCCCGCTCTCATGGAGAGACCACAGTGAAACTGGGTTTCTGAAAGTTGCTTAGAATTTGAACAGGGAATTATGATATTCAGTAAGGTAATCCTTTTTAGTCTCTCAGTCATCCATTCTTTATTTTCTTTGATGGTACAAAGAAGACTGTACCTTTGTAGGCTGCCCATATAACACAATAGAATAGAAACTATATTCTATAATATTAGCCATCTGTCTGACAGTTGGTAAATCACATATCCACATCTGCTACTCTGTCCCTGATGCTTATTATAATAATTTTATCCAGCTGTTCCAGGCACTGCTATCAGATCTTGATTTTTTCAAGAGCTTATCATGCCAATTACCATCAGTGAAACTCCTTCTATATTATCCCCTCCTACCGTCATTGCCTTGGCCTACAGAGAAGGCTGTTATTGAAATTTATGGTGATTCTGATACCCTTCTCACCAGCACATCCCAAGGCCATGGTCCTTCCTGTTGGGCTTAATTATTTGGCCTTACATATGTAGCATGTACATTACAGAATATCCACTTCCCTGAGCCTTTCCTTCCTTTACTCCACTAAGTGGTACAGCAATTCTTTCATTTAAAATTCACTTAGAATGGGCCACCATATCGTCACCATGCTTATTTAACTTATATGCAGAGTACATCATGAGAAATGCTGGGCTGGATGAAGCACAAGCTGGAATCAAGATTGCTGGGAGAAATATCAATAACCTCAGATATGCAGATGACACTACCCTTATGGCAGAAAGTGAAGAAGAACTTAAGAGCCTCTTGATCTCAACATTCAGAAAACAAAGATCATGGCATCTGGTCCCATCACTTCAGGGCAAATAGATGGAGAAACAGTGGAAACAATGGCAGACATTATTTTTTGGAATCCAAAATCACTGCAGATGGTGACTGCAGTCATGAAATAAAAGACAGTTAACTCCTTGGAAGAAAAGTTATGACCATCTTAGACAGCGTATTAAGAAGCAGAGACATTACTTTGCCAACAAAGGTCCATCTAGTCAAAGCTATGTTTTTACCAGTAGTCATGTATGGATGTGAGAGTTAGACTATAAAGTAAGCTGATCGCAGAAGAATTGATGCATTTGAACTGTGGTGTTGGAGAAGACTCTTGAGAGTCCCTTGGATTGCAAGGAGATCCATCCAGTTCATCCCAAAGGAAATCAGTCCTGAGTGTTCATTGGAAGGATTGATACTGAAGCTGAAACTCCAATACTTTGACCACCTGATATGAAGAGCTGACTCATTTGAAAAGACTCTGATGCTGGGAAAGTTTGAAGGTGAGAGGAGAAGGGGAGAATAGAGGATAAGATGGTTGGATGGTATCACTGAGTCAAGGGACGTGAGTTTGCGTCAGCTCTGGGAATTGGTGATGGACAGGGAGGCCTGGCATGCTGCAGTCCACGGGGTCGCAAAGAGTCAGACATGACTGAGCAGCTGAACTAAACTGAACTGAACTCACCTAGAATGGGCCATCATGTTATTTTCAATGTTTTTGGAAACAAGCCAAGCAAAAATGTTTACTATCTTCTAGTACCCATGCAGAATGTTGATTCCTCAACCTTGGGAGAATGATTCCATAACAATAAACTCTCTCCTACCAAGTCTTATGGCCCTGATCCAGTCTTATTACAAAGGACTCTCAGAACCCGGTTCCATGCATATCCCTTGGTTTCAGCTATAATTGCTAACTAGGAGCTACAGCTCTGTTGGTGTAGAGCCCTGCTGCACGTTCAGTCACTAAGCAGTGTCTGACTCTTTGTGACCCCATGGACTGCAGCACAGGCTTCCCTGTCCTCTGGAGACCCTGGAGTCTGCTCAGATTCATATGCATTGAGTCTGTGATGCTTTCCAGCCATCTCTTCCTCTGCTGCCCTCTCCTCCTTTTGCCTTCTGTCTTTTCCAGCATCAGGGTCTTTTCCAATGAGAGCTCTGTTACTCCCGTATAAGCTCCAGGACATCTGGGCTCTAGTTTAAGAGAGCTCTGTGTCTTAACTCTAGTTTAAGTTAGTGGCCAAAATGTAGAGGAAGAAACTCAGGGAGATACATTTTGTATGACAATTGTCAACTATAACTTGGTGCTTGCTGAGAGCATTTGCCATCTGCCTCTGCGTAGATGGAATCCTCTGCAGCTGCAGCTGTTGACTTTTGACCTGCTCTGAAGGGAGTTCAGGGTGGAGAATGAGGCACTCTGTGCTCCAGGAAAACTGATGGAACAGGTCTTTAGTTAGGTATTTTCAGGATCTGATTTCATGATCCCATTCCTTACATCTCATATCTAGAAAAGCATGAAATCCCTTCATGATGACATCAGCTCCTCATGATTAGCAGAAAATCTCTTATAAAGTATGCACTTGATTACATGTACTCCACCTTCACCATAATCATATGCATTGGCCTTCTTCCACTATATCTTTGGAGCAGTTTCTCAGAGCTATCTGAGGGGCTGTCTCCCAGGCTGCAGTNTCATGATCCCATTCCTTACATCTCATATCTAGAAAAGCATGAAATCCCTTCATGGTGACATCAGCTCCTCATGATTAGCAGAAAACCTCTTATAAAGTAGGCACTCTTGTACTCCACCTTCACCATAATCACATGCATTGGCCTTCTTCCACTATATCTTTGGAGCAGTTTCTCAGAGCTATCTGAGCGGCTGTCTCCCAGGCTGCAGTCCTAATCTTGCCCCAGATAAAACAACTTGCATGCCCGCATTGTGTATCTTTTCTTTAGTTGACACAGACTTCTGTATTATTTTCAAGCAAGGGGAACATCCCTATGCCAGATTGGGTGCAGGTGTTGGTATGACAGGGGGAAGTTTGATATTTTATACATTCAAAAGTTTCAGAGAAGTCTGGATGCTCAAAAGTTTAGGGGACATATCTTTAATTCCTCCCATCCTCAATGCAAGATTCTCATTTTCTACCCAACCAGATCCTTAACCTGGCAAAATAGATTTGATTGACAATTTAACCTTTTCTGGAGTTTCTTCAACTTGGGAAGTCTTCAACTTTCTCTATCCTCTGATTTTAACTATATAAGTTAATAGGGAGGCTCTTCCACTCAGTCTGAATTCAAATCATCTTATTGCAGGGAAAAGCCAATTCTGACTCCATGTTGGAACTGTTTTCTTTGACTTGATTTTCATTGTTTTGGCTATTATGAGTATGCATAATGGTCTGCCTCACAGAATCCTGCTACTCTGCCTGATTGTTAAACTAAAGTGCATTTGTTCAGCTCATAGACAACTAATATGACCCTGCCCTTCTGTGAATGGCTATGATAAAAAAGAGATTAATACATTCCTTCCACAAGCTTGTCATTCCTGGAGATGTTTTGCAAGACTGGTGGTCTTTTTTACTTTTTTCCTCACCACCTCTCTCTCTCCCATTCTGCTTTTTTATTTCCTCGTCTCCCCCATCTCTGTTTTATAAAAGAACCTGATAAGGCGGTTATTCTGAAACACTAGTCTGCTACCTTCTTGGTTGGCTGGCTTTCTGAATAAAGTCATAGTCCTTACCTCAACACCTTGTCTCTGGATTATTGGCCTGTTGTGTGGCAAACACAGCAAGCTTAGACTCGGTACCAATATCTTTTTGCTATCTTTTCCCAGATTCCAATGTTGCTTTGTAATAGGCATCCAGTTACACTGCCCTGGTAATTATTATTTCCCCACCAGCTGATACAAGGTATACCCTGTCACTAGCATCCTATCCTTGTTCATTCTGTGAGCACATTATCAGTTTTCACCAATGATGAGGTGTTCATCGATTGCCTGTTAGTGAGTGATGTCATTCTGAAAATGTATCTTGTATTTTCTCACACTGCTGTCAGTAACAAGAGTTAGTAGCTGAAGCCTCCAGAAGTCAGCCTCTGGATGAGGTACAATGTGCAAACTATTAGTGATCAGATCATCCAGACCATCAGGAAGTGAGAGGGAAGCAACAGGAGGGAGCAGAGAAGAAATCAAACTAAGATGCAGGCCCAGCAAAGATTTGACCCACTACAATTAGCTAGCTGTGGAGATTAGGGGGTGAGTTGACAGCTGGAGGTTCTCTGATGACACTCAGCCATATTTTTCTTGTCCTCCACAACTCATTTTCCTTTCAACATTCTATTTTCTTTCCTTTAACTGCACTTTGTACAATTGGGAGCTTTATATTTCTTTGGTGTGTATGTATTTACTGTCTTTATCTCTTGACTCTAAACTCTATGAGTACAGTAACCATGCACATGTGTCCAGCTTGAATATTATCAGCCTTGTGCACATACATTCTCACTATATATATATTTAATGGACAAACATGATGACTACGACTGATTCTACAGATGCTTTAAAAGTTTAAGTTTACTTAAAGAAATAATGCAGATTGTAAGCAATTTTTGTTAATTTGTATGTCTCATATAGTAGGCTACTACAAGAACTGCTTTTTGTCCATAGTTTTTGGCAACAATAACAAGGGAAAAAATGCCTGCTCGAGATAAGAATCGAGTGAATGAATCAGCTCAGTTCAGTTCAGTTGCTCAGTCATGTCCGACTCTTTGTGACCCCATGGACTGCAGCACGCCAGGCCTCCCTGTCCATCACCAACTATCAGAGTTAACTCAAATGCATGAACATTAAGTTGGTGATGCCATCCAACCATCTCACCCTCTGTTGTCCCCTTGTCCTCCTGCCTTCAATCTTTCCCTGCACCAGGGTCATTTCAAATGAGTCAGTTCTTCACATCAGGCAGCCAAAGTACTGCAGTTTCAGTTTCAGCATCAGTCCTTCCAATGCATATTCAGGACTGATTTCCTTTAGGATTGACTGATTGGGTCTCCTTGCAGTCCAAGAGACTCAAGAGTCTTCTCCAACACCACAGTTCAAACGCATCAATTCTTCAGCGCCCAGCTTTCTTCACAGTCCAACTCTCACATCCATACATGACTATTGGAAAAACCATAGCTTGGACTTCTCCTTGCAGTCCAAGGGACTCTCAAGAGTCTTCTCCAACACCACAGTTCAAACGCATCAATTCTTCAGCGCCCAGCTTTCTTCACAGTCCAACTCTCACATCCATACATGACTATTGGAAAAACCATAGCTTGGACTAGATGGACCTTTGTTGGCAAAGTAATGTCTCTGCTTTTTAATATGCTCTCTAGGTTGGTCATAACTTTTCTTCCAAAGAGCAAGCATCTTTTAATTCATGACTGCAGTCACCATCTGCAGCGATTTTGGATTCCAAAAAATAAAGTCTCTCACTGTTTCCACTGTTTCCCCAGCTATTTGCCCTGAAGTGATGGGACCAGATGCCATGATCTCCGTTTTCTGAGTGTTGAGCTTTAAGCCAACTTTTTCACTCTCCTCTTTCACTTTCATCAAGAGGCTCTTTAGTTCTTCACTTTCTGCCATAAGGGTGGTGTCATCTGTATATCTGATGTTGTTGATATTTCTCCCGGCAATCTTGATTCCAGCTTGTGCTTCCTCCAGCCCAGTGTTTCTCATGATGTACTCTGCATATAAGTTAAATAAGCAGGGTGACAACATACAGCCTTGATGTACTCCTTTCCCTATTTGGAACCAGTCTGTTGTTCTGTGTCCAGTTGTAACTGTTGCTTCCTGACCTGCATACAGGTTTCTCAAGAAGTCTGTCAGGTGGTCTGGCATTCCCCTCTCTTTCAGAATTTTCCACAGTTTATTGTGATCCACACAGTCAAAGGCTTTGGCATAGTCAGCAAAGCAGAAGCAGATGTTTTTCTGGAACTCTCTTGCTTTTCCATGATCCAGCAGATGTTGGCAATTTGATCTCTGGTTCCTTTGCCTTTTCTAAAACCAGCTTGAACATCTGGAAATTCATGGTTCACGTATTGCTGATGCCTGGCTTGGAGAATTTTGAGCATTACTTTACTAGTGTGTGAGATGAGTGCAATTGTGTGGTAGTTTGAGCATTCTTTGCCATTGTCTTTCTTAGGGATTGGAATGAAAACGGACCTTTTCCAGTCCTGTGGCCACTGCTGAGTTTTCCAAATTTGCTGGCATATTGAATGCAACACTATCACAGCATCATCTTTTAGGATTTGAAATAGCTCAACTGGCTGGAATTCCATCACCTCCACCAGCTTTGTTCATAGTGATGCTTCGTAAGCCCACTTAATTTCGTATTCTAGGATGTCTTTTCTAGGTGAGTGATCATCGTGATTATCTGAGTTGTGAAGATATTTTTGTATAGTTCTTCTGTGAATTCTTGCCACCTCTTCTTAACATCTTCTGCTTTCTTTATTTCATACTATTTCTGTTCTTTATGNTTATCTGAGTTGTGAAGATATTTTTGTATAGTTCTTCTGTGAATTCTTGCCACCTCTTCTTAACATCTTCTGCTTTCTTTATTTCATACTATTTCTGTTCTTTATTGTGCCCTTCTTTGCATGAAATATTCCCTTGGTATCTCTAATTTTCTTGAAGAGATCTCTAGTCTTTCCCATTCTATTGTTTACCTCTATTTCTTTGCACTGATCACTGACTAAGGCTTTCTTATCTCTCCTTGCTAATCTTTGGAACTCTGCATTCAAATGGGAATATCTTTCCTTTTTCCTTTTCCTTTCACTTCTCTTCTATTCACAGCTATTTGTAAGGCTTCCTCAGACAACCATTTTGCCTTTTTGCATTTCTTTTCTGCCGGGAGCCAGCATGAGGAATTCTGCCCATGGCAAAGGTCATGTGGAAGGAGGCTTGGCATATGAAAAGGTGTGATCAAGCCTCAGGAAACCCCCTGTTCCCGAGCATCTACCCCCAAACCAGAGTCTGTTTTATGCTCTCACCTACACCTCTGACTTTACGGGGGGCTCTCCCCCATAACCATTTCTCTCGGAGAAGGAGTTAACATGCAGCTCCAAGGCAGTAAAAATTCCTGGGCGTGACAAGAGTGTTTAAGCTTACAGACTCCTCTGAAGGTTATATAGCCCACCTGTATAGGTTTGCTGGCCACATGTGATTGTTTACAGCCTCCCGACCTGAGAGGCAGGAGATGTTTTAGACTTACTAAAGGCAAATTCCTTTGGGAAGTTGGAAATTGTCAGTATAGTGGGCTGGTTAGGAATTATATTGGTGAAGGGTTTTTCATTTGTTGTGCCAATAATTGCTGCTAATTCCCTGCCCGGGGTGTGACAGGGGTGTCTCAGGTCAAACCTCTCTGCTGACAAACTAGCTTGTGTGACAGGATTATCCATAGTCCTGCCACTATGCACATGATTGTTTACTACCTCTCAACCATAAACAGCACAGAGAGTTTGGAGTATTTTGAAAGTCTTAATTAGCATAGGGCTTTTCTCATTGTTGAGTCAATGATTGCCGCCAGGCCTCCATATCCTTAGGCACCTGGGAATATATTAATCAATGTATTTGGAATATAGAAAAGGAAATATAGTAGTTTCTAAGGTTAGCAATACTAGACTTTTTGAGTTAATGAATTTTCTCTTTTGTAATAGATCACTGTACTTTGTTATAAATCACTGTGTCCTTGCTATGTAAAAATGTAACTTTATCACTATCTTAAGACTAAATAGATCTTAAGGGGAACATTGGTGAAGGGATTTTCATTTGTTGGGTTGATGTTTGCTGCTAAATCTCCATGTTCCCTGCCCTTATAATGAATATAACTAGCATATAGGAGAAATAAGTATTAACCTTTAAGATTAATCATGTTAACCTTGGGTTAAATAAATTCCTTTCTTGATTGTAACTCACTACACCCTCACCCTATAGGAATGTAACTTTATTTGGAGGGTGGTGCCTGGTTTAAGAAAAAACACCCTTGGAAGAAATAAGTTTTTTTGGTTATCAGAAAGAAAGGATCATAAAATGTCAGCAGGTCTCATGGCCAGAAGATGATGTAAAATCCCTAAGACCTTTTTTTTTACATTTATGTGAAGCACCTGATTTTGATAAAGGTCAGGACTGCTGACCCCCGCGTGACTCTGTATTCATCCCTATGTGTAACAAAAGGTATATAAGCAAACCCAAAAATAAAGAAATCGGATCAGTTTCCGGAAAGACTGATTCCCCCATGTCGTTTCTTTCTTGCTCCCCTTTTTCTGGCTGAATTCCCATCTGGAGCAT
The DNA here is from genome assembly GCA_006410655.1 of Kobus ellipsiprymnus. Lineage (NCBI taxonomy): Eukaryota > Metazoa > Chordata > Mammalia > Artiodactyla > Bovidae > Kobus > Kobus ellipsiprymnus. The sequence continues at coordinate 2,186 of SJYR01004062.1, read as the reverse complement.
GGATGCTATTCCATGTAAACCAAGTTATTCAGCCTCTTTTTCTCCACTAATTTTCCTACTACACTACCCGTTTCTAACCTCTCTATATATCTGTAATTAAATATGTATTTTCCAAGGACGCCGACTCCATCCCCACCTTCGAATCACCCTGGCTCCATCGGGGCTGGACCCCAGCACTTTTCCTTGGGGATGGTCTTGATCCCTGCCTCCTATACAATGTCACAAACCTCGTCCATAGTTCTTCAGGGACTCTGTCTATCAGATCTAATCCCTTGAATCTATTTCTCACTTCCACTGTACAATCATAAGGAATTTGATTTAGGTCATACCTGAATGGTCTAATGGTTTTTCCTATTTTTTTCATTTAAGTCTGAATTAAATGAATATTTTTGTATGAAGAAATTAATAAACTACATCAAAAGATCAATTTTGACCTATTTGAATAAGTTTTGTGGAGATATTAGAGCGTATATTCCAAGAGGAAATTCACGACTGGTTACGTCTTTACTAAGCATCCTCATTTTCATTAGAACTCAAGATGTCAAACGTTAACTAACTCGGTTTGGTGTTAAAGGTTCATTTAATTAAAAAGAGTGTGGGAAGGACTCTTTCAGTCCAAAGAGTATGGCAGCCAGTCCCTCATTTCTGCTTTGTGGAGACGGAGGCAAGCTTTTGAGGTAGGGGTTGCAGAGGTCTGATGGGTTGCAGAGGTCTGACGGATAATCAAAGTTGATGCTGAAATTGCAAAGCAATCTATGACTATCGTTCGTATTGGAAGTCGCTGTTCATCAAGTACATGTTGAAAGGAAACTATGTTATGGTCATTAATAAAAGAGTGTGAAAGCTATGCAAGTGTCACTAAAGGCAGATTTGGGAATAGACCATGAAAGAGATGATAATCCTGTCCCTTTGTCAAATGTTAACGCAGAAGTATTTTAAAAAACAAACAAACAAACAAAAAATGGTCATTCAGTGGCGCAGCCATCACAAAGACAATCCTCATCATCCTGAGGACAATGAGAACAAAGAAAAATGAACAGATGATATCTCTGAATATCTGAACAACTTCCTGAAAGTTGACCAAGGAACATGATTTGATCTTACATTGGCAGCAAACTACTTAGAAATCAAAGATTTGCTTGATGTTACCCGCAAGGCTCTTGTCAATATGATCAAGGGGTAAACTGAGGAGATTTGAAAGATATTCAATATCAAAAGTGATTTTACTGAAGAAGGGGAAACCCAGGTGTGCAAAGAGAACCAGCCATCTGAAGAGAAATGAAACTGTGTGCCTGATTTTGCAACAGTGCAGCAATCATTCCAAATATTAGTTGCCCTGTTTTGTTTGTAATTGTAATGTTAGAGACACAGACAACAAATGCAGCAGCAAGTCAATTGTATTAGCAGAATTTTGCCCTCATTGCATGTGTAGTTTCAGTAGAGATTCCAAACTTATGGCTCAGTTTCTTCTAGTATGATCAAAAGTTTCCTTTTTCTTTGCTTTGAATAAAATTGAACTGTTGTTTGTCTATAGAAAAAAATTTAAAAACATAAAAGGATCGTGTCCTAGATTCAACTTATTGGATCTTACAGAGAGTAAATATGTAATAAGTAAATTATTTAATTTAAAAGTGATGCATTAAATGTTGGTCATAAGTTACTGTGGCAAAGACAAATATGCCTTTGTTCAGCTCATAGACAACTAACATGACCCTGCCCCTCTGTGAATGGCTATGATAAAGAAGAGATTAATACATTCCTTCCACAAGCTTGTCATTCCTGGAGATGTTTTGCAAGACTGGTGGTCTTTTTTACTTTATTTCCTCACCACCTCTCCCTCTCCCATTCTGCTTTTTTATTTCCTCGCCTCCCCCATCTCTGTTTTATAAAAGAACCTGATAAGACAGTTATTCTGAAACACTAGTCTGCTACCTTCTCGGTTGGCTGGCTTTCTGAATAAAGTCATAGTCCTTACCTCGACACCTTGTCTCTGGATTATTGGCCTGTTGTGTGGCAAACACAGAAAGCTTAGACTAGGTACCAATATCTTTTTGCTATCTTTTCCCAGATTCCAATGTTGCTTTGTAATAGACATCCAGTTCCACTGCCCTGGTAATTATTATTTCCCCATACAGTTCACTCATACCAGCTGATACAAGCTATACCCTGTCACTCACATCCTATCC
>SJYR01004061.1:159837-173214 GCA_006410655.1 Kobus ellipsiprymnus | reverse complement strand
GAGTAACTGCACCACATAAGGAGCACAGCTAGGGGCCCCACGCTTCATGTGGGATAAATTATATTTACAAAGACCAGAATGAACTAGCCGTGAAGAGAAACTCCACAAACAAGGTAAGAGAAACCCAAGTGAGACAGTAGGTGTTGCAAGAGGGCATCAGAGGGCAGACATACAGAAACCATACTCACAGAAAACTAGCCAATCTGATTGCATGGACCACAACCTTGTCTAACTCAGTGAAACTAAGCCATGCCATGTGGGGCCACCCAAGATGGCCGGGTCATGGTGGAGAGGTCTGACAGAATGTGGTCCACTGGAGAAAAGAATGGCAAGCCACTTCAGTATTCTTGCCTTGAGAAACTAATGAACAGTATGAAAAGGCAAAATGATAGGATACTGAAAGAGAAACTTCCCAGGTCAGTAGGTGCCCAATATGCAACTGGAGATTATTGGAGAAATAACTCCAGAAAGAATGAAGGGATGGAGCCAAAGCAAAAACAATACTGGTGATAGAAGCAAGGTCTGATGCTGTAAAGAGCAATATTGCATAGGAACCTGGAAATTTAGGTCCATGAATCAAGGGAAATTGGAAGTAGTCAAACAGGAGATGGCAAGAGTGAACGTTGACATTCCAGGAATCAGCGAACTAAAATGGACTGGAATGGGTGAATTTAACTCAGATGACCATTATATCTACTACTGTGGGCAGGAATCTCTTAGGAGAAATGGAGTAGCCATTTCTCATGGTCAACAAAAGAGTCCAAAATGCAGTACTTGGATGCAATCTCAAAAACGACAGAATGATCTCTCTTCATTTCCAAGGCAAACCATTCAATATCACGGTAATCCAAGCCTATGCCCCAAACAGTAACGCTGAAGAAGCTGAAGTTGAAGGGTTCTATGAAGACCTATAAGGCCTTTTAAAACTAACATCCAAAAAAGATGTCCTTTTCATTATAGAGGACTGGAATGCAAAAGTAGGAAACCACCTTAGTCAAGATTAAAGAGACCACAGAGGCTTATCAAGATTAGGAGACCAGAGCACCTAAGACCCAGCACACACTAATCTTATCAGCAATATCATCCTTTTGAAACCTTGCAGAAGAAAAAAGCAACACTGTTACTGCTTGATACTCACCACATATCCCTGCCTAACAACATGCCTAACCTGCATAACCACAAACCTAAACAGCATATTAAAAAAGAGAGAACACTTAGACCATAAAGGTCTGTATAGTCAAACTATAGTTTTTCCAGTAGTCACGGAGAGACTTGGACCATAAAGAATGCTAAGCACTGAAGAATTCATGCTTTTGAATTGTGGTGCTAGAGAAGAGTGTTGAGAGTTCCTTGGACAGCAAGGAGATCAAATCAGTCAATCCTAAAGGAAATCAGCCCTGAATATTCATTAGAAGGACTGATGCTGAAGCTGAAGCTCCAATACATTGGTAACCTGATGCAAGGAGCTAACTCATTGGAAATGACCTTGATTCTGGTGAAATGAGAATCAGAGTTCTTGTTCATGGAGCCAACGAATGAACTTAATCACAAACAGAAACACTCTTGGTTGTAAGTGAATAGGATTTATTAAAGAGAAGAGAAGTACAAAGCTCTCAGCATAGATACTGAGAGTGGGTAAAGAGTCTCCCAGAAGTGAGACCTACAGCAGTTTTTATATGTTTAATCCATACATTTTCCACTGGCTTCTAATCATTTTTAACCAGTCAGTTTAAAGGTCAAGATGTTTAGCATCTTTATGGCTTCTCTTGATCCTTGGATTAAGTTGCCACCCTTTTTCATGCCTTCTGGCCATTTACAATGGATCAGGCATAAGGGTTTAAGATTAATGATCACCAGTTGTTTTTCCTTCAGACATATAGAAGTGAAGTGAATTGGAAAGTCGCTCAGTCTTGTCCAACTCTTTGGGACTCCATGGACTATACAGTCCATGGGATTCTCCAGTCCATAATACTGAGGTAGGTAGCCTTTCCCTTCTCCAGGGGATCTTCTCAACCCAGGGATCGAACCCAGGTTTCCTGCATTGCAGGAGGATTCTTTACAGCTGAGCTAAAAAGGAAGCCCAAGAATACTGTACTGGGTAGCCTATCCCTTCTCCAGTGGATCTTCCCAACCCAGAAATTGAACCAGGGCTTCTGCATTGCAGGTGGATGGATTCTCAGGCATATAGAACAGAAGTTAATTACTGCCCTTCCTTGGATCTGAATGCTAATAATTTATCAGACAAGGACATGCTCCAGGAATTCGTGACAAAGGCTATAGCATTAGGCTAATGGATTGAGATATTTATTGAAAACAAGACTGAATGCCTGGCAATTTCTACTTTACTGGGAAAGATTGAGGGTAGGAGGAGAAGGGGGCAACAGAGGATGAGATGGTTAGATGGCATCACTGACTCAATGCACCTGAGTTTGAGCAAACTCTGGGAAATAAATAGTGAAGGATAGAGAAGCCTGGCATGCTGCAGTCCATGGTGTGGCAATGAGTTAGACATGACTTAGCAATTGAATAACAACAATTCCCTGGGAAGGGAGGAACAGTTCTTGAGGTGCTAGCCTACTGTGTTCCTCCTTTGCATGGCAGAGAAAATAAAGCCAGGCTTTCCTTCTCCTCCATAACTCTGTCTCCATATTTTTGTTCAGCTTCGGTGCATAGAGAGCCAAGATTTTGGAAGAAAAATAAAGAGCAAAATACAAATTAGAGCAAAATAAATTCTGAGTATGCTAATTTTAAATACTAGACCTCTACTCACTACTAATCTTAAGACAGTCACCTATTTCTGTATGCTTTAAATTCATTTAAGGTTTATAGGATAATTAGATACATTGAGCTGCTATTAAGTTTATATAAGTGATTCACAATTGTACAGTCAAGAAGGCGATTCGTTCAGGAGTGACATCACTTTGCCAACAAAGGTCCATAGAGTTAAAGCTATGATTTTTCCAGTAGTCATGTATGGATGTGAGAGTTGGACAATAAAGAAGGCTGAGCACCAAAGAACTGATACTTTTGAATTGTGCTGTTGGAAAAGACTCTGGAAGAGTCCCTTGGACTGCAAGGAGATCAACCCAGTCAATCCTAAAGGAAATCAATCCTTGGTATTCATTGGAAGGGCTGATGCTGAAGCTGAACCTCCAAATTCTTTGGCCACCTGATATGAAGAGCGGATTCATTAGAAAAGACCCTGATGCTGGGAAAGACTGAAGACAGGATGAGAAGGGGAAGACAGAGGATGAGATGGTTGGATGGCATCACCAACTCATTGAACATAAGTTAGAACAAGCTCTGGGAGATAGTGAAGGACAGGGAAACCTGGCATGCTGTAGTCCATGGAGTCACAGAATTGGACACAACTCAGTGACTGAACAGCAAAAATTTAATTTGATTTTTTGGTTTAAAATCTGACTATGCCACAATTATTTTTAGCCTTCTCTATCTAGAAACACAAGATTCATGTGTCACTTTCTTTGACTCTGATAATTAAAACCTGAACTTCTCCAATAGCCTACAGTAAAATGAAGCATTGTGTCTTCTTGTATCCCTTTAGCATTCTGAATTACCTCCTGATTATTTATATATTTATCTCCAATATGCCTTATTTTTGCTTTCTAAGTTCTTCTATTGTTCTAGTCATGGTATGTGTACTGAATAAATTGTTAATAAAAACACTAGTTAATGGAGAAATTAGTTGGTACTGTGCTCGACGGTGCTGGAACATGCAAGGAGGCTTTGGTAAAAATAGTAGGTTCATGCTGACTTTATGATGACAAAATATTTTAATATTTGGCAGAGATTACAAGCACTATTCTTTTGGTCATCTCTTCTGCATTTATAAGTTTAGAGCCTTATGATTCTTCTGTCTAAGGCCTTTTTCTAAGCCTGGTTCTTAAAATTCTCCAGCCATCTTTTCCCCTAACACAGTGGCCTAGGAAGCCACATATGCCAAATAGCAAAGTAAGAGATGTGATGTGAATAAATAAGCTTTTAGGTTGGAACAGATACTAAGATTGTTTATAACTGTTGTATAGTTTAACATATCTGACTAATAAAGAAATTGGTACCTTAAAGGGGGGGGTGCAGCTACAAATTCAAAACTCACCCTAAAGTCTAAGACAAGAGTATATGGTCAGATTGTGAGCAGTGGGGAAGCTGATGTTGGATGCTAGAAAGACTTTGATTCATGTTCAGTTCAGTTCAGGCATTCAGTCATGTCCAACTCTTTGCGATCTCAAGGACTACAACATGCCAGGATTCCCTGCCCATCACCAATACTCCCAGAACTTGCTCAAACTCATGTCCATCCAGTTGGTGATGCCATCCAACCATCTCATCCTCTGTCATCCCCTTCTCCTCCTGACCTCAATCTTTCCCAGCATCAGGGGATAAGGACAAGACAAGCATGTCTTCTGCTCTTGTCACTTCTGTTGAATATTATACTCAAGGGACTAACCAAAGAAGTTAGACACACACACACACACACATCTCACAAAAGAGATTGTAAAGGAAGAAGTAAAACTATCTCTATTTCTCTATTTGCAAATGACATAGTCTTATATGTAGAAAATCTTGAGAAATTCACTAAAAATTCTAGAATTAATAAATGAGCTTATCAAGGTTGCAAGATATAAGATAAATATACAAATATGAATTAAACTTCATGAAAATGAAATTTAAACAATTACATTTATAATAAATGTAGAAGAATAACATACTTAGGAATAAATTAACAGAAGTATAAAAATTTTACATTGAAAATCACAAAACATTGTTTAAGAAGCTAAATAAGACCTAAAATAAGGGATGCCCATCTTGTGTTTGTGGATCAGAAGATTTAATGACTTTAAAATGTGATATTCCCCACAGTGTTCTATAGCTGTCTCTTATACACATCTTCCCCCCTGAACCGGCCCTGTGTAAGTTGTGTAGACAGGAGGACTGTTCGTGTTACCTGAGATCCTCACTCCGGCCTTTGTCCTATTTTTGTGGGCTTTTCCCTTCTTTGTCTTTTACCCAGCACCATTTTGGACTCCATTTTCCTATTCTATCTACTTTGGTTCTATAGATTGAATGTGACCTCTTTCAAGATCCCATCTGGCTTTTGCAGAATTTAACAAATCAATCCTAAAATTAATATGCAAATCCAAAAGACCCAGAACAGTCAAAAGATAGTGAAAAAAATAAGAAAATTGAATTAACAGTTCCAAATTTTAAATTTACTATGAAGTGACAATAATCAATATAGCTGTCTCTTATACACATCTAGATGTGTATAAGAGACAAGTTGTACAGTCTGGCTTGGGAGCCACTTCCTCACTCTGCACAGCCATGTCGGTGGGATCCCTGGGGCCATTTTCTTTTTTGCTGTTGTTTTTAATTTACTATGAAGTGACAATAATCAATATAGTGTAATCTGGTATAATGATAGAAATATAGAACACTTGAATAGAATTCAGAGTACAGAAATAAACCTTTACCTTTATGTTCACTTGATTTTGGAAAAAGTGTTATGGTATTACATTTTATAAGAAATAAACATTTGGCTTTTCAAATGGCCAAAATATACATTTCTCATGTCTTTGTCCACAGTTCTTGGCTCATAGCTCCCCAAACGACTGAAATTCCCAAAGTGTTGATTACAGGTGTCTTTGATACATTAACGAGGTGACTTTTTGAAAGCATCTAAGAATGAGGACTGATTGGGCTTCCCTGGTGGCTCTAGAGGTTAAAGTGTCTGCCTGCAATGCAGGAGACCTGGGTTTGATCCATGGGTCGGGCAGATCCCCTGGAGAAGGAAATGGCAACCCACTCCAGTATTCTTGCCTAGAGAATACCATGGATGGAGGATCCTGGTGGGCTACAGTCCACGGTGTCGCAAAGAGTCAGACACGACTGAATGACTTCACTTTCAGGAATGAGGACTGATTGCTGAAGGAGCCAACAATGTGATTAAAGGGTTGGAATCTGATCCTATCTCAGGGGAAATAGTGCCAAAATTTAGTTGAATCCTTGAATACCCACCTGGTATCTGGAGAACTGCTTGTTTAACAAGATCTATTTAAAATATTTTTAAATAAATAATCATAATAATGGAATCTCAATATTCTCCAGACTCNGAGCCAACAATGTGATTAAAGGGTTGGAATCTGATCCTATCTCAGGGGAAATAGTGCCAAAATTTAGTTGAATCCTTGAATACCCACCTGGTATCTGGAGAACTGCTTGTTTAACAAGATCTATTTAAAATATTTTTAAATAAATAATCATAATAATGGAATCTCAATATTCTCCAGACTCTAAGGAATATATTTAGGAGTGAAACAGCAGATTTATTTAAAAATGTCAAAGTTTACAATATGCTGAAAATTACATTTTTGCAACTGTTTAAACTTATGATGAGTTTATAAGTCATTTCATAAGTATATGAGAGAATATTTACTTTCAAAAATTCTTTAGGGGGTAGTTAAGGAAAAAGGTTTGAAAACCACTCATCTAAGCCATTATCTCTCATCAAAGTCACTGCAATATCTTCTAGTATTCTTCCTGCTTGGCAGCCATTCCTCACTCAAAAATATTTTCAAAACATTTTAGCCAGTAGGGCAGAAATGAGCACAATATTATAAAGCAATTATCCTTCAAATAAAATTAAATAAATTTTAAAAAAGAAAATTGGAGTCAGAATGCTGCTGCTGCTGCTAAGTTGCTTCAGTCGTGTCTGACCCTGTGCGACCCCATAGACGGCAGCCCACCAGGCTCCTCTGTCCCTGGGATTCTCCAGGCAAGAACACTGGAGTGGGTTGCCATTTCCTTCTCCAGTGCATGATGGTGGAAAGTGAAAGTGAAGTTGCTCAGTCATGTCTGACTCTTAGCGACCCCATGGACTGCAGCCTACCAGGATCCAAGGGATTTTCCAGGCAAGAGTACTGGAGTGGGTTGCCACTGCCTTCTCTGGAGTCAGAATGATAGTGCTTAAATACAAAAATTAAATCAGGTCACTATTAATACAATGCAGTGACTTCTCATTGTCTTTCCTTGTGAGTTTTTCCAGTGACTGTTGCCACTGCTGCCTTACCACCATCCCATGGAAACTGAACTACAAGACATCTGAGCCTCATGTCTCTGGGCCCCTTCTCAAGTTCTTTTCCCTTCCTGATTCACTCTCACTTCCTTCCTCCACTTCCTCCTTCCACCATCTGCCCGTCTCCTTTTCATAATCAACTCCTAATCATCACTCTGTTCTCGGTTCTGAAATCAGTTGTGTCAGAAAATACTCCTCAGTCCTCCAATTATGAGTCAGAAATCTCCTTAATGTGTTGGCATAGCACATGACTTCAGATTTAGAAGCAGAATTTATAATGGAAGTCAAACTTACTTGCTTACCTTATTTTGCTCCTTGAATCCTCATATTTCAAATGGTCAAATTTTTGCATGGTGGCATTTTTTGTTTTCTTATTTCTCCAGCTGATTTCTGACCCAAATTTATAGACATATAAATATCTTTCTAAAACAAGACCAAATGTGTAAATCTAGTAATAGGAGAAGGTAGGCTAAGGCTAACTCTTAATTATTTCCTCATGCTTTGGCTTGGAAGAAATCCTCACCCTTTAGTATTCAAAATATACCAACAGTTTTTCTACTTTCATTTAAATTAGGTGACAATCTACAGAAAAAAGATAGTTATCTATCATTTAGCACTAAGGCTCCAGTGCCTAGCATAGAATCTCATATACAGTGTGTGTTCAAAAAATTGATACTAGATGAATGAATAAAATCAGAACAAGACAATAAACATGAGTGATTTCTGATTCGTTAATTGTTGAAAATAGTTTTGAGGTCATATGTGTCTTGGATTGAGCCTTCAGTTTACTTTTTCACTAACATTTTCTGTGTGGGTAGGGCAATTCAACAAGGACTCAGCCTCAGTTTCTTAGGCTAGTCTTTCATTTGCCAATCAAAATGGAACCATTGTTTTGAATCTGAATGAGTGCATTCATTTGGAATCTTATCTAACTCTGCTTTTCCCCTGTCTTAGGGTCAGTTGTTTGGACAGTTCAATTTTTTTCAAACCTGACTTTGCTCTTGTTATCCCTTGTAACAAAACACGCACAAGTTAAGGCAAACACAGAAAAGTTCAGCAAGAAATTCTAAAACTCAATTTTTCACATATATTTTCCCCATTAAGCTGAAAAAGATATCAGAGATATCATGAACTAGAGGTAAGTTTGAAGACGGAGTAATGTTTACAACAACACAATGGAGAAAAGATACTGCAACGAATCAAGCTGTTATTAAAAAACTTCAGTAACTATTCAGTGAAATCACTGAAAAACTGACAGCTGTTAGATCAAATTCTCTTCAAAAACTCCGTGAAAGAAAGCGTCAGTCGCTCAGTTGTGTCCAAGTCTTTGCAGCCCCACAGATTGCATCCTGCAAGTCTCCTCTGTCCATGGGATTTTCCAGGCAAGAATACTGAAATGAATTGCCATTACCTTCTTCATGAGATCTTCCTAACCCAGGGATCAAATCTGGGTCATCACACTACTGATGGATTCTTTAACATCTGAGCTACCAGGGAAGCTCACGAGAATTATCTGTTCAGGAGGAAACCAAGTGACTTAAAAAAAACAAATTTAGAAGGTTATGAAAATTAATAAAGGAAGATTTGACAGTAGTTTGGGAGACTTATAAGAACTGAATTAATGAAATAGTATTTGAATCTTTATACGAAGTTTTTAGGCAAAAGTGGAGAATATTTTTTTCAGTGAGAAAGGAAGCAAAGACATATTACTTATGTTACCTAAACACAGGGACACAAAAAAACTGCCTTCTGAGTTATTTTACAACATTTGTTTTATCAATTTAATTTCAAATTTTATAAAAATGTCATTATGGCATGAATTTTTGTGGCATCTTAATTTTAATAGTATTAAAAAGGGGAAAATGTGCCATTTGGAGATGAAAAAAATATTATGCAAAAAAAGATGATGTGATTTACAATATATTAATAAACATTTTTGGATAAATAAAATGAAACCTCAGAAATGTGATAAAAAGCTTGAAAACCAAGCAACAATCCTACCTTGTACAGAAAGAACAGTGGTCCCAGATAGAGTTGGCCTAGATTAAAAATTAATATTTCTACCCAGTCTCATGGCATTTATGAAGCCAACTTTTCTGAATCTGTTTCCTTGTCTATGAAATGGTAACAAAAATATCTTTCACATCAATCTTAGGAATAGCTGAGAAAGGTAGGTGTATGTGTATATATATATATATATTTATGCACATATATGCATACATATTTATTTATGCATATATATATACACATACCTTTCTAGCTATTCCTAAGCTATTTATGCATATATATGTGTATATATATATTTATGCACATATATATACACATACACATAAAAATTTTACAAATTAAAGCTTAATTTAACTAAAATGAGCATATAGTTCTATAGCAAGACTAACCCCAGAGAGTATAAGATGTGAAATGTTAAAGTCATATGTCTAGGGGGCTCACAAAATGTTGAACTTTTTTTTGACTGGTTCTTTCATATGAATATCTGATCTTCTGTAAAATATAATTTAAAGCATTTACACATGCATGAAAATGCACACACACGGGCAATGCACATACACACACACACACACATATTAGTTAAGGCTTTCATCAGTAATGCACTGGAAAAGCAAAGAGCATAAGGAAAGAAAGAAGTGAAAAACAATGCATGCAAATTAAAGACTGACTGGTTCTTTCATATGAATATCTGATCTTCTGTAAAACATAATTTAAAGCATTTACACATGCATGCAAATGCACACACACGGGCACTACACATACACACACACACACACACATATTAGTTAAGGCTTTCATCAGTAATGCACTGGAAAAGCAAAGAGCATAAGGAAAGAAAAAAGTGAAAAACAATGCATGCAAATTAAAGACCAAGTCGCGTCTATTTCTAAGTCCTGTTTTTGCAAAAGTATTTGTTGATACACCAGGTACATGCAAGCTCTGTTAGTACCTTTCACTAAGAGCTTGATCCAAAAAGCTCCAATTTCCACCACTACTATAAGTCTATATTTTAAAATTCAAGTACAGTTGATTTTCAATATTATATTATCTTTAGGCATACAGCATAGTCATTTGATAGTTTTACAGATTATACTCCATTAAAATTATTACAAAATAATGGCTATGATTTCCTGTGCTTATATATATATTTTTTTTCTTGCATATCTATTTTATATATAATAGTTTGTATCTCTTAATCCCATACTCCTATCTTGCTCCTCCTGCCTTCCCTCTCCCACTAGTAAAAACTTATTTTATTTTTGTAGCTATAAGTCAGTTTCTGTTTTCCTCATATTAAAATATTCATTTGTTATTTTTTAGATTCTTCATAAAGTGATATCATATAGCATTTATCTTTCTCTGACATTTGTCTGACTTTCTCTGACATATACACTAGGTTCATCCACATTGCTGTAAATGGCAGAATTTCATTATTTTTAAAGGCATTATATTCCATATATACAAGGTCTCCCCAGTGGCTCAGTGGGAAGGGATCTGTCTGCAATGCAGGAGACACTGGTTTGATCCCTGGGTCAGAAAGATTCCCTGGAGGAGGTCATCACAACCCACTCCAGTATTCTCCCCTGGAGAATCGCATGGACAGAGGACGTTGAAGGGATATGATCGATAAGATCACAATAGTCAGACACGACTGAAGCAGCTTAGTGCACATTCCATATATATATATACATGTATATGCACACACACATATATCCATCCCTCTGTCAATGGACACTTGGGTTGTCTCTATATCTTGACTGTTGTAAATAGTACTGTTATGAACACTGGGGTGTATGTATCATTTCAAATTAGTACTTTTGTTTGTTCCCAGGAATTATACACCCAGGAGTGGAATTGCTTGATCATATAGTTGCTCTATTATTAGTTTTCTGAAGAGCAGTCTATGCAAAGCTTTTGGAAATGACTTTGTAGCAAATCGGTTTCACTGCCTAATAAATACAATCCTAAGCAGAGTTCCAACTGGAATATTTCCCTCTTATGTTCTACATTAGTGATCTAGATCAATGGTCTAGATATTCTTGTTGAAGGCAATTGAAATGGATATAACCATTCAGTTCAGTTCAGTTCAGTTGCTCAGTCATGTCCAACTCTTTGCGACCCCATGAATTGCAGCACGCCAGGCCTCCCTGTTCATCACCAACTCCTGGAGTTCACTGAGACTCACGTCCATCGAGTCCGTGATGCCATCCAGCCATCTCATCCTCGGTCGTCCCCTTCTCCTCCTNAGTAATGTCTCTGCTTTTGAATATACTATCTAGGTTGGTCATAACTTTTCTTCCAATGAGTAAGCGTCTTTTAATTTCATGGCTGCAATCACCATCTGCAGTGATTTTGGAGCCCAAAAAAATAAAGTCTGACACTGTTTCTACTGTTTCCCCATCTATTTCCCATGAAGCGATGGGACCAGATGCCATGATCTTCATTTTCTGAATGTTGAGCTATAACCATTAACACTGAGTTTATCATCCTTATGCCAAAAAGAGAGGGTATTTTAAAGCTAAAATTGAAAAATGATAAAATGGGAGACTGGATGATTCATAACCGGTTTTGGTTTGCTGCTGCTGCTGCTAAGTCACTTGAGTCGTGTTCAGTCCTGTGCGACCCCACAGACGGCAGCCCACCAGGCTCCCCCATCCTTGGGATTCTCCAGGCAGGAACACTGGAGTGGGTTGCCATTTCCTTCTCCAATGCAGGAAAGTGAAAAGTGAGAGTTAAGTCGCTCAGTTGTGTCCAACTCTTAGAGACCCCATGGACCACAGCCTACCAGGGTCGTCCGTCCATGGGATTTTCCAGGCAAGAGTACTGAAGTGGGGTGCCATAGCCTTCTCCGTGGTTTTGGTTTAGTGCAGTGATATTGTAAAGATGAGTAGCCTCATCCACAACTCCCATTAACAAATTTGTTTAGTTGTTTAGTTGCTAAGTCGTGTCCAACTCTGCAATCCCATGGACTGCAGTCCACCAGACTCTTCATCCATGGGATTTTCCAGGCAAGAATACTGGAGTGAGTTGCCATTTTCTTCTCCAGGGGACCTTCCTGACACAGGGATCAAACCTGCGGCTCTTGTGTCTCCTGCAGTGGCAGGCGGATTCTTTACCACTGAACCACCAGGGAAGTCCCTACTTAACTCCAATTAATAAATGCTTTCAAATCAATTGGTATATATCTGAACCAACTATAATCTCATAGATCACTGAAGAATACAAAACTATCTATCTTATTTATTTAGATACAAACCTATTCCAGACAAGCTTATATTCTGATATCATCACTTTGGGTAATTTTGATTATGACATAATCAATGGGAACAATAATAGATTCAGACTGTGTTTCTGCATCTTGTGAAAGCTTCTTCTAAAATACAAAGCATAATCAAGGAATAGATTGGAGGCTTTAACAAGTCCATTCTTTTTTATGATTCATAAAGAAGCAAAGCTTTTAGTTACTATTCACTTCTTTTACCCTCCTTTTACTGCACTCTTTCTGGGGAGCCCTGTATGACATTGTTTGAGATATAGCTAATGCAACAACTGAAAAGTATTGAATCAATTCAGAGAAAAAAATAATTCTGGACAAGTTCTCGGAAACTTTAAGCTGACAGTCTTTTAAAAATAAGAAATGAACAATTAGATGTGTTATGTGTTGATTTCAAAATGAACAGTATAGGAAAGCATATCCACAGAAAGAATGTTCAGAAAAAAATGTGCATGTTGTGGGGTGCTTTTGTATAAGACACAATTTAATTTGAATAACTTTTAATTTTGTATTGGAGTATAGCCAGTGAACAATGCTGTGATATTTTCAGATGGACAACAAAGAACTCAGCCATACCTATACATGAATGAATTCTCCCCCAAACTCCCCTCCCCTCTAGTCTGCCACATAACTTTGAGCAGAGTTTCCTGTGAAAAAGCAGCACTTATAGTGCTAAAGTTGTTCCGTTCAGCTCAGTTGCTCGATTGTGTCCGACTCTGTGACCCCATGTACTGCAGCATGCCAGGCTTCACTGTCTTATCATTAACATCCTCTGTCATCCCCTTCTCCTCCTGACTCTTTCCCAGCATTAGGGTCTTTACTAATGAGTCATCAGGTAACCAAAATATTGGAGCTTCAGCTTCAACATTAGCCCTTCCAATGAATATTCAGTACTGATTTCCTTTAGGATTGACTGGTTGGATCTCCTTGCAGTCCAAGGGACTCTCAAGAGTCTTCTCCAACACCACAGTTCAAAAGCATCAATTCTTCAGGGCTTAGCTTT
>SJYR01004061.1:141333-156289 GCA_006410655.1 Kobus ellipsiprymnus | reverse complement strand
AATTATAAAATATCCATATATTTTTCTAACTTCTATTACAGTGCCAGTGCTAAAGTAATCTCTTCTATCATCTATATAGTGGATCTTTTCCATTGATTTATTTGCAGAATTCATGTTATTTAGGTAAGGCTCTAAAATTATCACATAATTCAGTTTCCCCAGTTAACTCAATCTGTGTAGAATTATTTTGACTACCTATTTGGAATACTTGATTTCCATTCTACTCAAAAGCACTTTTGATGTGTTTCTTTAGAACTGAAACTTAGCCACTCTATTCTTAACAAAGTAATAAATAGGTAGCTATATCTCTTTGTAATTTGTCTCATACACAATTATGCATTGCACAAAGACTCAATACTAAGTTTTTTTTTTAAAACTAATCACCTATATTGACACATACAAGACAAAGATATAATTTTTATGCAAAAATAAAATGTTGGGCTTTATTATTTATTATTTATATTTGTTGTTATTCCAGTGATAACATTTAAATAAATGTGCATGTTGGTATACCCATTTCTTTCTTTAAGTTATAATTTATTCTGTCAACAAAACACATTAAAAAAGTAATTTTGCTTTGAAACAGGTAGTAATATCTACAGGCAATTTTAATAAATTTGTGCTCTTTATTCTCCCTATTTTACTAATTGTTAGGCACTACAATTGTCATTATTTTTCTCCATGTAGCATCTATTACATTTCTGTCTTTTGCTGGGCCAATTTAGTCCAACCAGCCTCCCATATGAGCAATAGAAATTCATACAACCTCTGTTTCAACTTTAATCCATTTACTCCTGTTTTTTCCTTAGTTATAAACCATGGAAAATTTTGTTTTTAAGTCATATAAGCAAAACACTTATTTTCAGCACATCAATTGATGCATGACTAGCTCTTTTAAGGAAGAATTAAGTTTATATTGATATTTAGCATGTCTCAAGGGGTGCCCATTTCCTTGTCAATACTCATAAATGATATCTTCCAACATTATAGCTCTGTGGCTAAGATCTAAGAGTTTGACATGTTTTGAATCACAGAGAAGTAGTTTTCTTTCATTGAAATTTATTTTCTTAAGAATCATTCTTTAGATAGATAATTTAAAGACGCAAAAGCAATTCATTAAAAAAAATTTCCACTGAACTAAGAAATTACTTACATGAGGAACATTACATCTGAATTAAGAATTCTACGGTTAAGGGGAAAATTGCTGAAGTTTTTTTATTATTTTTGAATTTTTAACCATGTATGCTTTGAAGCTTGTTTTTCCATAGGTAGGTATGTCTGAATAGAAGGCTGTTAAACTGTAAAATTCAATCATTAGAAACTCAGTTTTCAGCTGCAAAAATTAGGGATTAGTCACAATTTTTATATGAACTCATCTATAATTTCATGTTATCTTAGATGAGGGACAAGACAGACAAATTCTAAATAATCTTCCTCTTGGATTACTAAAAATATTTTCTTCATTACTGCATGAAGCATCTATTTAAGTTAAATCTAAATAAAAGGAGGCATTAATCTATAGGAGTTAACATTTCCATAGATGAGGGCTGTATCCTACTGCAATTTAAAAAGAGAAAATTACTAGATTTATTATTGTTTGCACTTAGCAACTTCAGAATAACCACTGTGCTAAAGAATTTTCCTTTTTTCCTCCAGAAATGATTAAAATATGTCACTTATTTAAAAATCAACAGTATTTGGCATTCATGTTCTCCTGCAAAGGTCTCATCCAAATATATCCATGTAAACATTTGGCCATGTTTTCTCTCTTCTAGCTGAGTGTTCTGGCACAAATAACCAGTTCTCTCAATATCTTTATTATTGTTTCTGCTTAGTCCTACTCCCCTCAAGAATTTTCTTATGTACTCAACATCTTAAGTTCCAAAGAAAAATGCACAATTTCAGGTCATCTTTAATAAATGATATAAAGCCAGAGTCAACAAGACACATTCTTTTTGGCTTGGATCTCTGGTTATGTTGTAGGTCACTTATTTCTAAATATACAGTTTTATATATTTTGTCATTTATTATAGCTCCATCACTGAGTCGTGTCCAACTCTTTGTGACCCCATGGACTATAGTTCTCTAGGCTCCTCTGTCCATGGGATTGTTCAGGCAGGAATACTGGAGTGGGTTGCTATTTCCTCCTCTAGGGGGTCTTTCTGACTCAAGGATTGAACCCTCATTGCCTGCATCTCCTATGTTGGCAAGTGGATTCTTTACCACTGAGCCAACTGGGAAGCCATGGTGGCTATATTATCATAGTTGTTAACATTATCATAGCTAATAATATGTTTATATAGCTATGAATATGTAAATACGTGGAATCCACTCACTGATGTTTTAAATATGCAATGTGGGAGACCTGGGTTTGATCCCTGGGTTGGGAAGATCCCATGGAGGAGAGCATGGCAACCCTCTCTAATATTTTTGCCTGGAGAATCCCAATGGACAGAAAGAGCCTGGAAGGGAACAGTCCATGCAGTCACAAAGAGTCGGACATGACTGAGTGACTAAGCACAGCACACAACATTTCTACTGTCTCACTATAGTCCATTTCACTATTACTGTTATGAATTAATTATGTGAGTGAAGAAGATCTTATTATCAATATATCAATGACAAATATTCACCAACTATTCACAATATATCAGGCAATGTGCTAAATGCTGGGGACATGGACATAATCAGAACAAATGCTCCCACAGAGTCTGAAAATATGTTGAACATTATTTAAAATAATTTAAAATATTTTCATTATTTTTATGCCTACTGTTGACATAACAGCATCTGCATAAGACATAATTTTTCTTTTCTTAAAGTAGCCACAGCACGTTTGCTGGACAGAATATTCGTTGAAGTTTTAAATCACCAAATGTTTTTACATTAATTTTCTAAAAACTTGCCATCTCAACAGTCTTTGTAAAAAATTACTATAAAATACACTCACTGATTGGTAGAAGTGGTAAGGAAGGGGCTGCAAGTTGAAAAGATAACTAAATCCTGGTAGCCAGACATGTTCCCTAAGGCATATTTCAAAGTTGATCTCTCTGAGAGATTGGCATTTTTGACATGACAATCAAATCTCCAGGTACAGTCATACTTTAAGTCCAGCTACATCCCAACTCATCCTTCCTATCATTTACTTGTACAGCCTTGAGTCACATGATATCATATCCCTCAAAAAATCTCCTCTTTTTCCTAACTAGTTTGAGATGTTTGACACTATTTTGCAATAGCTTTAAATGAAGTTTTCACATGAGTAATGAAGTTAGTAAAAGAATAATCTATAAAAATATCACTATGTTTTGCTCTAGAAACTAGTATATTATAAATCAACCAAATTTCAAAGAAAATATCTACTACTACAGGATTCATCTTGCATTTGATATGTACAATTAACATAACAAACATTCTACCCAAAGTCTATTCATTTGATAGTGTGACTTAAACAATAGTGTCTTAGAACTAATAAAATACGGTAACATTAATTCATGTGAGTATTCATTATATACAGACTTATTGAACACCTACTTTGTTCATGGCACTGTACTAGACACTGGGAATTCATGTGCCCTTTCTATTTTTCAATCATATACAGAAGACTCCCCTGGTTAATATCAGTTTTCCTTCTGAAGGAGGTAAGGAGACAAAGGTTCTAAAAGCATATCTCCCAAAAAAAGAATTTAAAAATTACTCTTATCATTAATTCATATTTTAGAGAAATCAATAATGAACTAATTAATATAAATTTAGTGAAAACATTAGTCATCAGACTACTCAGTAAAAAGCTGAGTACCTGTATTGGATGTCTTGTAAAATTTATGTATTTCTTCAAGTAGCATTTTTTTCCTTATCCATTAGTCAGACTTTGCATACTTGAGCAAAGTGACCTTTTTAAACTTAAATTATATTTACAGATGGTTTCTTTTTCAAATTAAACTTGATTTTCTTCTATTTTAGTAAATCAAAATAAAAATTTTCAATTTAGCACTGCCTCCACTATGCCCACTTTAATTAAAATGAAAGAAAGATGAATAAACCTATGAACATAGATGTTCAAAATGTCATTGTTTATATACAAGTATTGGCATTTGAAGATTCCTTCAGAGTGCCAAGAAAAGTTAGTAAAATTGTGGGGATATAGAGGAGAAGCTTTGATCTTATTCCTGAAGCTAGAATTTTAGTAATGTCTAACTCCCAGTTTTCCCATCTTCAAAGTGAGGATCTCATAGTCTTCTCAGTTCAGTTCAGTTCAGTCTCTCAGTCATGTCCTATGCAACCCCATGAATTGCAGCACGTCAGGGCTCCCTGTCCATCACCAACTCCCGGAGCCCACTCAAACTCACATCCATCGAGTCGGTGATGCCATCCAGTCATCTCATCCTCTGTCGTCCCCTTCTCCTCCTGCCACCAATCCCTCCCAGCATCAGAGTCTTTTCCAATGAGTCAACTCTTTGCATGAGGTGGTCAAAGTACTGGAGTTTCAGCTTTAGCATCATTCCTTCCAAAGAAAACCCAGGACTTATCTCCTTCAGAATGGACTGGTTAGATCTCCTTGCAGTCCAAGGGACTCTCAAGAGTCTTCTCCAACACCACAGTTCAAAAGCATCAATTCTTTGGTGCTCAGCTTTCTTCACAGTCCAACTCTCACATCCATACATAACCACTAGGAAAATCATAGCTTTGACTAGACGGACCTTAGTTGGCAAAGTAATGTCTCTGCTTTTGAATACGCTGTCTAGGTTGGTCATAACTTTTCTTCCAAGGAGCAAGCATCTTTTAATTTCATGGCTGCAGTCACCATCTGCAGTGATTTTGGAGCCCAGAAAAATAAAGTCTGACAGTTTCCACTGTTTCCCCATCTATTTCCCATGAAGTGATGGGACCAGATGCCATGATGTTCGTTTTCTGAATGTTGAGCTTTAAGCCAACTTTTTCCCCCTCCTCTTTCACTTTCATCAAGAAGCTTTTTAGTTCCTCTTCACTTTCTGCCATAAGGGTGGTCATCTGCATATCTGAGGTTATTGATATTTCTCCCAGCAATCTTGATTCCAGCTTGTGCTTCTTCCAGCCCAGCATTTGTCATGATGTACTCTGCATATAAGTTAAATAAGCAGGGTGACAATATACAGCCTTGACATACTCCTTTTCCTATTTGGAACCAGTCTGTTGTTCCATGTCCAGTTCTAACTCTTGCTTCCTGACCTGCATATAGGTTTCTTAAGAGGCAGGTCAGGTGGTCTTGGATTACCATCTCTTTCAGAATTTTCCACAGTTTATTGTGATCCACACAAAGGCTTTGGCATAGTCAATAAAGCGGAAATAGATGTTTTTCTGGAACTTCTTGCTTTTTCTTCTAGAGAGGATTAAATGACATTATTTATTTAAGCATGGCCTCAGCACAAACGTTTTCCTTTCAAGTTGTGTTTATTAACTATCTATCTCTTTCAGTGTGGACCTCTGAAGTTTATAGTCATCATCATGTTTCACAACTACACTGAAAAAAACATTTTACAAATATTTTTAAACTTTTAAGTATCTTTTTCTGCCTCATTAAGGAAGTTATCCTTGATGCCCACCCCTAATTTTGCTAGAGCCTGATTTCTATGCACTTATTATACCTGCTTGTTGTTGTTGTTCACCAGCTAAGCTGTGTCTGACTCTTTGTGACCCCATGAACTACAGCACACCAGGCTTCTCTGGCCTTCACTGTCTCCCAGAGTTTGCTCAAACTCATGTCCAATGAGTCAGTGATGCCATTCAGCCATCTCATCCTCTGTCACCTGCTTCTCCTATTGCCTTCAATCTTTCCCAGCATCAGGGTCGTTTCCAGTGAGTCAGCTCTTTGCTTCAGGTGACCAAAATATTCAAGGCTGTATATTGTCACCTTGCTTATTTAACTTCTATGCAGAATACATCATGAGAAACGTTGGGCTGGAAGAAGCACAAGCTGAAATCAAGACTGCTGGGAGAAATCTCAATAACCTCAGATATGCAGATGACACCACCCTTGCCGGAAGCCACCGTGAGGAATTCCACCCGTGACAAGGTCATGCGGCATGAGATCTGAGGTGCAAGGTCTAATCAGATCTCAGGTTTTCCCCCCGGAATTTCCTGAGCATCCAAACCCCCAAAAATAAAAAAAATCTGTCGGCTTTTGTTCTCTGCTTCTCTACTCTTCTAATACACTCTGAAAAAAGTCATCTCTAAGCTTTGGTCTTCTGCATTTGAAAGGGATGTTTCAGTTAAACCTCCTCTAGTAGTTCTCTAGCTTGCCTAACAAGTTTCCTGGACCCCTTACAGCTTGTGAATTGCTTACAGCCCCCCAACTGGGAGAGACACAAACCTTGAAAGCATTTTAAAGATACAGAACCTTTTCTAAAGAGTTAAAAACTGTATTGGTGACGGGTTTTCACTGTTGCTTCAATGATTGCCACCAGGCCTCCATATTCTTTATCTTTTAGGCACCTGGGAAGATGTTAATCAATGTAAACGGGGTATGGAAAAAGATATATAGTAGTTTTGATGTTAGCAACACTAGACTTTTGAGTTAATTACTTTTCTTTTGTTATAAATCACTGTACTCCTTTCGCTTGTTATAAATTGTTGTATCTTTGCTATGTAAGAATGTAACTTTATTTAGTGCTTTCTGAGAGCGGCACCAAACTTTGGAAAGATCAACACAAATAAGTCTTCTGGTTGACAAACCCTTATCAGAAGAAACGTTGTAAAATGTTAATTGGCCCTTCTGGCAGAAGATGATGTAAATTACCTAAGACTTGTGTTTGCAGTCAGGTATGCAGAGAAAAGCCTGCTTTTGATAAGAGTCTAAACTGCTAACGCTGCATAACTTTGTGTTACCCATTGATCTCCATGTATTATCAAACATATAAATAGCCCCTTGAACAATAAACGGATGGGACCAGCTTTCTGGACTAGCCTCTCGGCCTAGTTTCTTGGGAATCTGGCTCTCCCCATGTCTCTTTCTCTCACCCTTTTTCTCCTTTCCTTCCTCTTCCTCTTTACTCTAACTTCAGGCTGAATTCCCATCTGGAACGGAGTGGCTCTCCAAGTCTACTTACCT
The DNA here is from genome assembly GCA_006410655.1 of Kobus ellipsiprymnus. NCBI lineage: Eukaryota > Metazoa > Chordata > Mammalia > Artiodactyla > Bovidae > Kobus > Kobus ellipsiprymnus. The sequence continues at coordinate 149,202 of SJYR01004061.1, read as the reverse complement.
GCCCCGGCCCCAAGATCCATGAGAGAGAGTGCCCAAGGAGCGGCACTCTCCACTATTCGAGCGGGCGCCGGCGGCCCAATGTAGATGGTGCAAGCTCCTTGTCTGGAGCTTTATTGGCTTTCTCCGTAAACCAAGTTATTCAGCCTCTTTTCTCCACTTAATTTTCCTACTATACTATTTCTTCTAATCTCCTTTATATTTCTATATAAGTTTTTTCCTCGCCTATTCCGTCTCTCCTTCGAATCACCCTGGTTCCACCGGGGCTGGACCCCGGCACACCCTGATTCCAGAAAGTGAAGAGGAGCTAAAAATCCTCTTGATGGAAGTGAAAGACAAGAGTGGAAAAGTTGGCTTAAAACTCAAGATTCAGGAAATGAAGATCATGGCATCTGATCCTGTCACTTCATGGAAAATAGATGGGGAAACAGTGGAAACAGTGCCAGATTTTATTTTGGAGGGCTCCAAAATGACTGCAGGTGGCGACTGCAGCCATGAAATTAAAATACGCTTACTCCTTGGAAGACAAGTTATGACCAACGAGATAGCATATTGAAACGCAGAGGCGTTACTTTGCCAGCAAAGGTCCATCTAGTCAAGGCGATGGTTTTTCCAGTGGTCATGTATGGATGTGAGAGTTGGATGGTGAAGAAAGCTGAGTGCCAAAGGATTGATGCTTTTGAAATGTGTTGGAGAAGACTCTTGAGAGTGCCTTGGACTGCAAGGAGATCTAGCCCTTCCATTCTAAAGGAGATCAGGCCTGGCTGTTCCTTGGAAGGAATGATGCTTAAGCTGAAATTACAGTACTCTGGCCACCTCATGCGAAGAGTTGACTCATTGGAAAAGATTCTGATGCTGGGAGGGATTGGGGGCAAGAGGAAAAGAGGGAGACAGAGGATGAGATGGCTGGATGGCATCACCAAGTCGATGGACGTGAGTTTGAGTGAACTCCGGGAGTTGGTGATGGACAGGGAGGCCTGGTGTGCTGCGATTCATGGGGTGGCAAGGAGTCAGACATGACTGAGCCACTGAACTGCCTGACTGACTGATGGCAGTTCTATTTCCAGTGTTTTTTTTTTTTGTTTGTTTGTTTGTTTTTTGTTGTTGTTGGTTTTTTTAAAGGAATCTCCACACTGATCTCCATAGTGGCTGTACTAAATTGCATTCGCAGCAACAGTGTAAGACTGTTCCCTTTTAAACACACCCTCTCCAGCATTTATTGTTTCCAGAGTTTTGGATAGCAGCCACCTGACCAGCGTGAGATAGTACTTCATTCATTGTGGTTTTGATTTGCATTTTTCTGACAATGAAAGATGTTGAGCAACTTTTCAACTGTGTTTGTTAGACATCTTTATGTCTATTTTGGAAAAAAAAAAAATGTCTGTTTAGTTGTTTGGCCCACTTTTTGATTCGGTCGTTTATTTTTCTGGAATTGAGCTGCAGGTGTTGCTTATATATTTTTGAGATTCATTCTTTGTCAGTTGCTTCGTTTGCTACTATTATTTTCTCCCACTCTGAAGGCTGTCTTTTTGCTTTGCTTATAGTTACCTTCGTTCTGCAAAAGCTTTTAAGTTTAATTAGATCCCATTTGTTTATTTTTGCTTTTATTTCCCCTACTCTGGGAGGCGGGTCAAGGAGGATCCTGTTGTGATTTACGTCAGAGAGTGTTTTGCCTATGTTTTCCTCTAAGAGTTTGATAATTTGTGGTCTTACATTTAGATCTTTACTCCATTGTGAGTTTATTTTTGTCTATGATGTTAGTGTTCTAGTTTCATTCTTTTATGAGTGGTTGACCAGTTTTCCCAGCACCACTTTTTAAAGGGACTGTGTTTTCTCCATTTATATCGTTGCCTCCTTTGTGAAAGGTAAGGTGTCCATAGTTGCCTGGGTTTATCTCTGGGCTTTCTATTTTGTTCCACTGATCTATGTTTCTGTCTTTATGCCAGTACCATACAGTTTTGATGACTGTAGCTTTGAGGTATAGCCTGAAGTCAGGCAGGTTGATTGCTCCAGTTCCATTCTTCTTTCTCAAGAATTCTTTGGTTATTCGAGTTTTTTTTTTTTTTTTGTATTTCCATATAAATTGTGAAATTGTTGGTTCTAGTTCTCTGAAAAATACCGTTGGTAGCTTGATAGGGATTGCATTGATGCTATAGATTGCTTTGGGTAGTATGCTCATCTTCACTATATTGATTTTTCCAATCCATGAACATGGTATATTTCTCCATCTATTTGTGTCCTCTTTGATTTCCTTCATCAATGTTTTATAGTTTTCTATGTATAGGTCTTTTGTTTCTTAAGGTAGATATATTCCTAAGCATTTTATTCTTTTCGTTGCAATGATGAATGGAATTGTTTAGGAATGCAAGGGATTTATGGGTGTTAACTTTATACCCTGCAAGTTTGCTACATTAGCTCTAGTAAATTTCTGGTGGAGTCTTTAGGGTTTTCTATGTAGAGGATCATGTCATCTACAAACAGTGAGCGTTCTGCTTCTTCTTTTCCATCCTGGATTCCTTTCATTTATTTATTTTTTTCTGCTCTGATTGCTGTGGCCAAAACGGCCAAAACTATGTTCAATAGTAGTGTTGAGAGTGGGCACCCTTGTCTTGTTCCACTTTAAGGGAAATGCTTTCAAGGTTTCACCATTAAGGGTTTGTCATAGATAGCTTTTACTATGCTGAGGTATTTTCCTTCTATTCCTGCTTTCTGGAGGGTTTTTATCGTAAATGGATGTTCAATTTTGTCAAAGGCTTTGTCTGCATCTATTGAGATAATCATACGGGTTTTATTCTTCAGTTTGTTACTATGCTGTATTACGTTGATTGAATTGTGCATATCGAAGAAGACTTGCCTCTCTGGGATAAGGCCCACTTGGTCATGATGTGCGATCTTTTTAATATGTTGTTGGATTCTGTTTGCTAGAATTTTGTGAAGGATTTTTGCATCTATGTTCATCAGTGATATTGGCCTGTAGTTTTCTTTTTTGTGTGGCATCTTTGTCTGATTTTGGTATTAGGGTGATGGTGGACTCAGGGAATTAGTTTGGAATTTACCTTCCTCTATAATTTTCTGGAAATGTTTCAGGAGGATAGGAGTTAGATCTTCTCTAAATTTTTGGTAGAATTCAGCTGTGAAGCCATCTGGTTCTGGGCTTTTGTTTGCTGGAAGATTTCTGATTACAGTTTCAGTTTCTAAGATTTTGTTCATTTCTTCCAAGTTGCCCTTTTTATTGGCATAGAGTAGCTCATACTAGTCTCCTTTCATCCTTTGTGTTTCTGTGTGGTCCGTTGATTTTTCTCCAATTTCATTTCTAATTTTGTTGACTTGAATATTCTCCCTTTGTTTCTTGATGAGTCTGGCTAATGGTTTGTCAGTTTAATTTATCTTCTCAAAGAACCCGCTTTTAGCTTTGTTTATTTTTGCTATGGTCTCTTCTGTTCCTTTTGCATTTATTTATGCCCTAATTTTTAAGATTTCGTACCTTCCCCTAACCCTGGGGTTCTTCATTTCTTCCATTTCTAGTTGCTTTAGGTGTAGAGTTAGGTTATTTACTTGACTTTTTTTTTTCTTGTTTCTTGAGGTAAGCCTGTATTGCTACTGTCTCTTATACACATCTCTCTCTTGCAGCCAGGGATCTGAAGTCTTTAAGGGCCCACTAATCAGCTGTGCCCATGACTCACCTGTATTATGCAGATTTAAGAAAGGAAAAAGGGCTGGGCAGAGGACACTGGCTGCAGATGAGAAGGGCCTCCTGATTCTGTGGTCCTGGCCCCTTTGGCCCAGTCTTACAGTGTAGCTTCCTCAGCCCTCCTGTGATTCTGTAAATACTCATACGGTTATCAGTCATACCCCTTAAATTTCTTGTGATTTGTTGGTTATTCAGAAGTGTGTTGTTCAGCCTCCATATGTTGGGAGTTTTAATAGTCTTTCTCCTGTAATTGACATCGAATATTAACTGCATTGTGGTCAGAAAAGATGCTTGGAATGATTTCAATCTTTTTGAATTTATCAAGGCTAGACTTATGACCCGGGATGTGATCTCTCCTGGAGAAGGTTCCATGTCCACTTGAGAAAAAGATGAACCGCATTGTTTTGGGGGTGAAATGTCCTATAGATATCAGCGAGGTCTAACTGGTCCATTATATCATTTAAAGTTTTTGTTTCCTTGTTAATTTTCTGTTTCATTGAACTATCCATAGGTGTGAGTGGGGTATTAAAGTCTCCCACTGTTATTGTGCTATTATTAATTTTCTCTTTCATACTTGATAGCATTTGCATTACATACGCTGGTGCTCCTATGGTGGGTGCATATATATTTATAATTGTTATATCTTCTTCTCAGATTGATCCTTTGATCATTGTCTAGTGACATTCTTTGTCTCTTTTCACAGCCTTGCTTTTACGGTCTATTTTATCGGATATGAGTGTTGCTACTCCTACTTTCTTTTGGTCTCTATTGGCATGGAATATCTTTTTCCAGGCCTTCACTTTCAGTCTGTATATGTCTGTTGTTTTGAGGTGGGTCTCTTGTAGACAACATGTATAGGGGTCTAGTTTTTATATCCATTCAGCCAGTCTTTGTCTTTTGGTTGGGGGCATTCAACCCACTTCCATTTAAGGTAATTATTGATAAGTATGATCCCATTGACATTTACTTTGTTGTTTTGGGTTTGAGTTTATATACCCTTTCTGTGTTTCCTGTCTAGAGAAGATCCTTTAGCGTTTGTTGAAGAGCTGGTTTGGTGGTGCTGAATTCTCTCAGCTTTTGCTTGTCGGTAAAGCTTTTGATTTCTCCTTCATATTTGAATGAGATCCTTGCTGGGTACAGTAATCTGGGTTGTAGGTTTTTCTCTTTCATCACTTTAAGCGTGTCCTGCCATTCTCCCTTCTGGCCTGAAGAGTTTCTAGTGAAAGATCAGCTGGTTTTCTTATGGAAATCCCCTTGTGTGTTATTTCTTGTTTTTCTCTTGCTGTTTTTAATATTTGTGTGTGTTTGTGTGTGTGTGTGTGTGTGTGTGTATGTGTGTGTGTGTGTGTTTGATCTTGTCAATTTGATTAATATATGCTTTGGGGTTTCTCACCTTGGGTTTATCCTGTTTTGGATTCTCTGGGTTTCTTGGACTTCGGTGACTATTTCCCTCCCCATTTTAGGGACGTTTTCAACTATTATCTCCTCAAGAATTTTCTCATGGCCTTTCTTTTGTCTTCTTCTTCTGGGACACTTTTCATTTGAATGCTGGGACATTTAACATTGTCCCAAAGTTCTCTGAGCTTGCCCTTATTTTTAATTTTTTTTTCTCTCTGCTTCATTTATTTCTATCATTCTGTCTTCGACCTCACTTATCCTGTCTTTTGCCTCCTTTATTATACTGTTGGTTCCCTCCAGAGTGTGTTTGATCTCATTGATTGCATTATTCACTATTGATTGACTCCTTTTTATGTCTTCTAGGTCCTTGTTAAACATTTTTTGCCTCTTCTCAATCCTTGTCGCCAGGCTATTTATCTGTAACTCCATTTTATTTTCAAGATTTTTTATTATCTCTGACTTTTTTTTTTTCCAGGTGGACTTCCTAGGTCCTCTTTTGTTTGGTTTGATGGGCATGCATCATGTTCCTTTACCTGCCATTTTACTTGTTTTAAACCCAGCTTTGACTAATGTCAGTGAATCACATACTTAAAGATTGTTTAAAGGGACAATTTTTGATACATCCCATTTATCACATTAAAAATAAAATGGAAACTACCTGAAGCAATTATACCCTTTAAATACTATCTCAATAAAGTTTTTTTTTTTTTTTTTTTTTAATGCCAACCACCCTGGCTTCCCAGTTCCTTCGGATCATAATTCAACCCCCATACCCCTCGACTGCTCTTCATTCTCTGATCTCATCAACCCCATCTCCAATGCTAAATCCTTAATTCTGGCCCCAGTAGTCTTTCTCCTCTTCTTTGAAAATCCAGACGCCCCCTCAGGTCTTTTCTATTTGCTCTCCCTTCTCCCTGGGACGTTCTTCCAATCAGAGTACAGGCTCTGAGATCTAGCTGCCCAGCAGAATCACCCGATGAGTTTATGGATGCCCCAGACCCACCTCAGAGAGTCAGATGCCATTATTTGGGGAAAGAGGGTGGCACCTGGACATTTATTGTTGTTTTAAAACTTGCCAGGTGCTTCTAACATTCATCCAGCATTAGAAATCACTGCCCAGGACATCATGCTCAGTCCCCACCATCTTTAGGTTTTAGTTCAAAGGCCAGTTGTACAAGAGGCTGTCTCCAGTCACACCATCTACCTCCCTTCCATCCTTTACTCATTTAATTCTGTTAGGTCCGGACTCTGGCCTTGACAGCCTAAAAATAAAACCTGAGTCATGCTTCTGGGAATTCTCGTGCATGCACACCATTTAACTAATCATTTAATGCCAGTTAACCTGCTACTAGAACAAAGGACTGCCTATATATAAGCAGCTGTGAATCAGAGCTCGGGGCTCTTGTCAGTTTCCATTGCATGGGATGTGACCTGAGCCCCGGTTCAAGTGGGCAATAAACTCCCTTTGTGCTTTTGCATTGCTGTGGATGTCTTATTCTCTCAGTTTTGGGGACTTGGACTCTGGGCATAACATTCGGGGGCTTGTCTAGGATCCCTTTAACTGGGAAGAATAACACTCTCCCGGCAGAAGGGGTTTCCTCACTAGGAGGAAAGATATCTGAACACCGGTGTTAGGTCTGGTTAAGTCCAGCAGAAGGCCGAGGCCCAGTGAGTGCGCTGGAATGCAGCTGGCTCTGGTAAGGAGAAAGCTTTTGTCAGATCTGGTCAGGGGTGAATTGGTCATCCTAGCTGGCGTAAGACCGAGCTTCAGTATTGTACCGGGGAGGTGGCTGGCTCTGTTCACTAGATAAGCCCAGCATGAGGCTGAGCTTCAGTATCGTACTGGGGAGGCCGCTGGCTCTGTGAACCCTGCAGGTGAGACTAAATTTTCTTTTAGTGGCTGCCACATTGCGCTTGCTGTTTGTGTGTCATATCTGAGTGAGTGCCGGCACTGTCTTTGTTCTTTGTGTGCTCTTTGGATTTCTAAGTGTTTTCTCTCTGTAACCATGGGACAAACGGCTTCCACTCCTTTGTCTCTTTTGGCTAACAAATCTAGGGTGCAAGATCTATTGTTATTGGTGAAAAAGAACTTGAATTCTGGTTCTGATTTCTGGAAGGGCTGAATTCCAGTCCTCCCTTCTCTGGAGGCCCAGGGAAAAGTCCTGTAACGCCTGGGTCTCTGTAGGTGGCAGGAGACGTCTATAAGGCCACCCCTTTTGCCCCTCTCTCCTGCCTCCTCCCTCTTCTTCTTTCAACCTTGCTTCCTTTCCTCCCTTAAAATCTTTGATGTTAGTGCTTAGATCTGAAGTCTGTGTCTCTATAGGAGGTTTTCTGTGAGACTGTATTCTTGTATTTAAGAGAGTGTCTGATGAAGACTGCCAGATTTATATGTGTGTGTTTTAACTCTGTGTTCTGTGTTGTGATTTGGGGTGGCCATTTTGCTTTGTCTGGCCACCATTTGGATAGATACCGCCATTTTGTTATAGACCTTGATTTTCTTTCCCTGTGCCTTGAGACCAGGGCTCTCAGGAACACTTATCTAGACCATCTCTAACTCCTGAAACTGAGGGAAAAAGACTTTAAAAATTCTATTCCAACTGTTTTCTTATAAACTAGTAAATTTTATATTATAACATCTAATTCATGACTAAACTTAGAAAATGAAGTGAGATCTCGCACTGTGTCTGTCTAAATATGTCTTGGTATGTCTCTGTCTCTGGATAATATTTTTGAGGCTAATTTATATATAAGCTCTATTTATTTGGCTTAAAAAGGGGGTAAGC
>SJYR01004061.1:120762-137428 GCA_006410655.1 Kobus ellipsiprymnus | reverse complement strand
TTTTTTTTTTTTTTTTTGTTTCTGTTGACAACTGCTGTTGACAGATGTTCTTTCCTGTTTCCTCCTAGTACTCGCTTATATATATATATATTCTGAGTAACTAGCGGGAAACTGTAGAGTTCACATCCTTCTATCAACAATGAAGACAAAGGAAACAAAACTAAAGTGTACAACAAAATGTACTGGAATGATATTGCACAATTAATTTTTCTCATATACATACATCACCCTTTTGCTTTCTTCAGTGTTTCTTGTTTTACACAACACACAAAATGGTACCACAGCACATGTCATGTAACAGGACATGGTGGTCTCCTTCCTGTCAAACTGCCTTTGTTTCATGCCGACATGAAACCATAAAATTCCACTGTATAAATATTACATATATACTTCATCTCAGGCTCAAATATCCTCCGCGTGTGTCTCGCCTTTGACTTCTCACTTCCGTAAAGTATGGTCATCTCTTACCAAGAAGTTGTAAGCATCTTGAAAGGAACCACAGAGCAAAGGAAAACTGTTTCAGAGCTTCTGACTTGAATACTTTCTACGGTCTTCTCTTCTGCAAACTGAGCTGAATGGGGCTTGCTTCTGTTAATCATCTGCAAACAAGGATGTGGAGTGTTTTTTTTTTTCTTTTTTACCTTTTATTGGAGTNGGTCTTCTCTTCTGCAAACTGAGCTGAGTGGGGCTTGCTTCTGTTAATCATCTGTAAACAAGGATGTGGAGTGTTTTTGTTTCTTCTTTTTTCTCTTTTCTTGGAGTAGAGTCATCATGGAAATCACATCAAATTAATGAGCTCTTCCATGTACCCTTCCAGGCCAGAGAGCTTCCCTTTTATAGCATGGTAACATAGTATTTGAAAGGGGCCAATGGGTACATGTGATAGGTCCATAGCAGCACTGAACTCTGTGCTGGAAATTCCTGATCCCAATATACTGTGTACAGACATACAGTTGGAAACAGCTCACAGGGCACTCTGCACTGCAAAGTGACCCCTGTTCCCTCCCGGTACCCCTGTGACAGGCGGCTGGCCATCCTTTCTCCATATCCAAACATTCTTTTAGTTGTTGAGTGTTTTTTTGTTTTTGATTGTGTTTTTTTTTTCTTCTATCTCTCTCTTTTTTATAAGTTAGGGTTAATCAGTTCAGTTCAGTCACTCAGTCGTGTCCGACTCTGCGACCCCATGAAATGCAGCACGCCAGGCCTCCCTGTTCATCCCCATCTCCCAGAGTTCACTCAGACTCACGTCCATCGAGTCCGTGATGCCATCCAGCCATCTCATCCTCAGTCGTCCCCGTCTCCTCCTGCCCCCAATCCCTCCCAGCATCAGAGTCTTTTCCAATGAGTCAACTCTTCTCATAAGGTGGNTCCTCTTCACTTTCTGCCATAATGGTGGTGTCAGCTGCATATCTGAAGTTATTGCTATTTCTCCCGGCAATCTTGATTCCAGCTTGTGTTTCTTCCAGCCCAGCGTTTCTCATGATGTACTCTGCATACAAGTAAAACAAGCAGGGTGACAATATACAGCCTTGACATACTTCTTTTCCTAAAAGGGGAAGGTACTCTAGGCTCGATGACATTCACGATTTATACATTTATTCACATCTAAAGTAAAGACTCCATATGGATGGAACAGTCTTCATCAAAGGTAATGCCAGACATGACACAGTGTGGCCTGCCCTGCATACCAGGTGCAGAGGCCAAGTATGAGGGTGGCGGTCCTTCTGTCTCATGTCTTTTTGCTGGTTCCGGTTTCTCTGGTGTCTGGGTTGTTTCTCTCTGCAGGGTGGGTGGCTGGTGTCCCAGCATGTCCCGAGTCTCAGAAGGTGTCCAGATGGGACTCTTTTGGCATGAGGCTCTTTGAACTGGTACCAGGGTTATGCTCAGAGCAGGCTAACCCTTGCTTCTCCTCACCGCCTCTCCAACAACTGGATTTACTGCTCCGGGAANTTTCTCTCCACAGGGTGGGTGGCTTGTGTCTCAGCATGTCCCGAATCTCAGAAGGTGTCCAGATGGGACTCTTTGGGGATGAGGCTCTTTGAACTGGTACCAGTGTTATGCTCAGAGCTTAATACAAATGTGAAAAGGGGAAGGTACTCTAGGCTCGATGACATTCACGAATTATACACTTATTTACATCTAAATAAAGGTTCCATATGGGTGGAACAGTCTTCATCAAGGGTAATGCCAGACATGACACAGTGTGGCCTGCCCTGCATACCAGGTGCAGAGGCCAAGTATGAGGGTGGCGGTCCTGCTGTCTCATGTCTTTTTGCTAGTTCCGATTTCTCTGGTGTCTGGGTTGTTTCTCTCTGCAGGGTGGGTGGCTGGTGTCCCAGCATGTCCCGAGTCTCAGAAGGTGTCCAGATGGGACTCTTTTGGCATGAGGCTCTTTGAACTGGTACCAGGGTTATGCTCAGAGCAGGCTAACCCTTGCTTCTCCTCACCGCCTCTCCAACAACTGGATTTACTGCTCCGGGAATGGTCTGGGCAGGAGGGGCACCAAGGGGAAAGGGGGGTTTAGCATTCCTGACCATCCCTGGCCATTCCTGCCCACCTCCTTCTATTTGATCTGCACCTGCTCCCCCAGGAAGCCACCTTCCACTCCCAACTCCCCCGACACACAAGGGAAAAATCCTGCCACCATTTACGGACCTGAATTTTGGGGTCTTTAGGGATTTAAAAAGAGCTGGTTGGAAAAAAAAAAAACAGAAGGGCATCATGCTCAGAGGAAATAAAGATGAGTGGGGAAAGGTACTAACTTATCGAGGAAGATGTTTCTTATGAAGTACTTAGGATGAGGCACCCTTGCTGCATGAGCAGACACGAAGTACCCCAGGCCCTTGTTATGTTCAAACTTGGGCACTAAAAAAAGCACTGAGACTTGGCATTCTCTGCTTACTTCTGTTAATGGAGTTTCTTTCATCATTGTATAGTCAACTTGAAAACAGACTTATACCTAAACCAGCGAAAGGAAAAGGAGGGAGGACCAGAATGGTTAAACCCACCTGGGCTTAATGGTTAAGATCTACTGGCTCCTAGTAAGGAAAAACTAAAGGGTCAACTGAAGGATGAAAGAACCAGAGTAAGACCTAAGGGGGCTACAAGGACATGTGCTTTGTAAGGAGCTACATTGTGGATGAGTAAGATGTGACAGCACTGAAGGAAGAGCCAAACGAGTTTCCCGTCTAGCTGGGAGACGGCCCAGCCTGCAGGCTCAGTGGGATGGCTGACTCTGTGACCCATCAGCACGTCACTAAGATCCCATCATCCCTTAGATCATTTACCAAGTTTAGACCGATTGGGACAAAACATTTTTTAACTTCTTGAGGTGGCATGATAATATTTGCACAAAAGAAGTTGGCTTCATTGACTATACCAAAGCCTTCAACTGTGTGGATCAAATAAACTGTGGAAAATTCTGAAAGAGATGGGAATACCAGACTACCTGACCTGTATCTTGACAAACATATAGGCAGGTCAGGAAGCAACAGTTAGAGCTGGACATGGAACAACAGACTGATTCTAAATAGGAAAAGGAGTACCTCAAGGCTGTATATTGTCACCCTGCTTATTTAACTTCTATGCAGAGTACATCATGAGAAACGCTGGGCTGGAAGTAACACAAGCTGGAATCAGGATTGTCGGGAGAAATATCAATAACCTCAGATATGCAGATGACATCACCGTTATGGCAGAAAGTGAAGAGGAACTAAAAAGCCTCTTGATGAAAGTGAAAGAGATGAGTGAAAAAGTTGGCCTAAAGCTCAAAATTCAGAAAACGAAGATCATGGCATCTGGTCCCATCACTTCCTGGGAAACAGATGAGGAAACAGTAGAATCAGTGTCAGACTTCATTTTGGGGGGGCTCAAAATCACTGCAGATGGTGACTGGAGCCATGAAATTAAAAGACGCTTTCTCCTTGGAAGAAAAGTTATGAGCAACCAAGATAGCATATCGAAAAACAGAGACATTACTTTGCCAACAAAGGTCTGTCTAGTCAAGGGTATGGTTTATCCAGTGGTCATGTATGGATGTGAGAGTTGGACTATGAAGAAATCTGAATGCTGAAGAATTGACGCTTTTGAACTGTGGTGTTGGAGAGGACACTTGAGTGTGCCTTGGACTGCAAGGAGATCCAACCAGTCCATTCTGAAGGAGATCAACCCTGGGATTCCTTTGGAAGGAATGATGCTAAAGTTGAAACTCCAGTATTTTGGCCACCTCACGCGAAGGGTTGACTCATTGGAAAAGGCTCTGATACTGTGAGGGATTGGGGTCAGGAGAAGGGGACGACCAAGGATGATGGCTGGATGGCATCACTGACTCGATGGATGTGAGTTTGAGTGAACTCTGGGAGTTGGTGATGGACAGGGAGGCCTGGCGTGCTGCAATTCATGGGGTCACAGAGAGTCAGACACATCTGAGTGACGGAAGTGAACTGAGCTGACTGAACTGTCAAGCTTACAGACAGAATCAGAGTGAGGCATCAAGGGACCAGATCATCACCTAGAAGGGTGACTACTCTCATTATCACCTAGTGATAGACAGGGATGGTGTGTTCCCTAGCTCTGTTTCTGGAAGAGAAGAAGCAAAGACAGTGATAAGGATCTCTCAAGTCATATATTCACTCAGGAGAGAACGCTTCCTCGTCACTTCCATCTGAGACCCAAAGGGTCTATTATTGTGGAGGGCAGAGCTGGGGTCCATGGTCGAGCTCCCTTATGGTTCTTGAATCCACCTCTTCTTACACATTCCTCCCTACTCATGACACCTACACTGTTAGTCCTCTGGAAGGTCCGTGATGCACCTGGTCATTACGACACGGAAACTCTGACAACAATGCAGTCAAGTTACATTGAGTCTCCCCAGATCTGTTGAAGGCAGAGACCAGCTAGGCAGCAGGGCTTAGCTTACTTAGCACAGAAGCTGCATCCCAGAGCCAGGTTGCCCACTGGAGTAACTCAAGAGGCTGACCTCTCCCACGGACAGGACAGGGCACACTGGCTGGTTCAGCCAGTCACTGTGCAAGACAATGGGTGTTACTCCAGGACGCATCATGAAAAGAGCAAGGATGGAGCTCCTTCAAGAAGCCAGATCAGGAATTCCCTGCTTAGGGGAACTGGTGCTGGTTTGGACTTGGTGCTTTCAACCAGGTGCAAGTCCTGGTTAGGATTTTGGTGCTTCCACTGCCAAGAGTACAGGTTCACTGGTTCAATCTATGTGTGAGGAACTAAGATCCCATGAGCTGCTTAGTGTGGTTAAAAAAAGAGAGAGAGAGAGAGAGAGAGAAAGAAGCCAGACCATCTGTCCTCACTTTCTCATTTCCTACTGCAGCATCCAATGGCCATGAGAGGCACAGCGAGGAAGAAACCAGGCAAAGTCAAGACCCATCACTCAGGAAAAGAAATGCCCACAAAGAAAACACACACACACCGACACTCACAAGATGAGCTCTTTGGCTGCTGGTTAAAGTTCCCTGTTGGCTGCCATGAGGTGGGTTCATACTTATACTTCTGGGCTGGGTAGTTTGGTTGAGGTGGGTCGTCTATGGTGGTTGGGACAGAGGTACGTTGTTTGTCACATCTGTTGCTAACTGAAGACATAGCACAGCACCCTCAGAGACTGGCAGAGAGCTATAGTCTGGAAGAGAACTCGAGTCCGTGCAACCCCACCAGTTTGCTATCCTGGTCTCCAATAGGCTACTGATCTTAGCACTGGAGAGCTGGTGGGTCAATGTCGTCATTTTACAACTTAAGGCATTCAAAGAAGACTAACGCTTTTAAAAACGCATACTAAACCATGAACAGGATCACTGGACACTGCACAAGATTACAGGTGGAAATAAGGCATCAGTTCAGTTCAGTCGCTGAGTCATGGTGCAGAGGGTGGAGTGGGAGAAGAACGTCCCAGGGAGCTTGATGACTGGGGTGGGGTGTGTGGGAGAGGGAAAGATCCTGAACTTCAGTATTAGGGAGGGCTTCAGTATTACTCTAGAGTGTGAGCTGAGCTGGGGTTCCCTTGAGGCCTGACCAGGACTGTGAGCTCAAGCTTTTCATTTCCCCCCTGTTTGCGCTCCGCAGCCATCTGGCTGAAGGGTTGTGTCAAAGTAGACAGAGCAGCTCATGTCTGAGTCTCTAGGTCATCCCAGTGCACCAGCCCCGAGCACCCTGTCTCATGCATCAAACCTGGAATGGTACCCAAATAGTGGGGGAAGGGGTTGTAGGATTAAATAAAATGATGACATCAGTAATAAAGAGTAGTGGGTAAGGCCTGGGATTAGGTAGGGTGGCAGTTACAGCCCCACCACCTGCTGCTGTGATGGAGACTGCTGGCTGGCTCACTGCATTCCCCACGTCACTAGGTGTGAAATATGCTTGCAGCTACAGACAGAGGTTTGTAACACTGTATGGGAGGAAGTGATGAAAACCATCCACAAGAAGAACTGCAAAAAGGCAAATGGTGGTCTGAGAAGGCCTTTCAAATAGCTGAGTTAAGAAGAGAAGTGAAAAGCAAAGGAGAAGAGGAAAGATATATCCACCTCAATGCAGAGTTCTGAGGTATAGCAAGGAGAGAGAAGATAGCCTTCCTAAGCATTCAATGCAAAGAAATAGAGGAAAACCATAGACTGAGAAAGACTAGAGATCTCTTCAAGAAAATTAGACATACCAAGGGAACATTTCATGCAAAGAGGGGCACAATAAAGGACAAAAATAGTATGGACCTAACAGAAGCAGACAATACTAAGAAGAGGTGCCAAGAATACACAGAAGAACTGATAATGGCTGAGATAACCACGATGGTGTGCTCACTCATCTAGAGCCAGACTTCCTGGAGCAAGAAGTCAATTAGGCCTTAGGAACCACCACTATGAACAAAGCTAGTGGAATTCTGGCTGAACTATGTCAAATCCTAAATGAGGAGACTATGAAAGTGCTGTACTCAAAAGGCCAGCAAACTTGGAAAACTCAGCAGTGGCCACAGTACTGAAAAAGGTCAGTTTTCATTCCTATCCCAAAGAAACAGCATGTCAAAGAATGTTCAGACTACCAGGAATTGCACTCATCTCACACACCAGCAAAGGAATGCTCAGTCTCCAAGTCTTCAACAGCAAGTGAACCAAGAACTTCTAGATCATCAAGAGGGATGTAGAAAAGGCAGAGGATCCAGAGAGTATATTGCCAACAACTGCTGGATCACAGAAAAAGCAAGAGAATTTGAGAAAAACATACAGTTCTGCTTCACTGAGTATGCTAAAGCATTGGAATGTGTGGATCACAACAAACTGGAAAATGTTTAAGGAAACA
This sequence comes from Kobus ellipsiprymnus, assembly GCA_006410655.1. Taxonomy (NCBI): domain Eukaryota; kingdom Metazoa; phylum Chordata; class Mammalia; order Artiodactyla; family Bovidae; genus Kobus; species Kobus ellipsiprymnus. The sequence continues at coordinate 130,120 of SJYR01004061.1, read as the reverse complement.
CCAACCCAAGAACAACTTACCTGCCCCTGAGAAATCTGTATGCAGGTTAAGAATCAACAGTTAGAATCGGACGTGGAACAATGGACTGGTCCCAAATTGGAGGAAAGGAGTAAGTCAAGGCTGTATATTGCCACTTTGCTTATTTAACTTACATGCAGAGTACATCAAAGGAAAGGTCGGATTCTATGAAGCCCAAGCTGGAATCAAGATAGCCGGGAGAAACATCAACCTCAGATATGCAGATACGCATATTTCAAATGTGTAGACGACAACTTCAGATATGCAGATGACACCACCGCTTGTCAAAAAGCAAGAGGAACTGAAGAGTCTGTACTGATGAAAGTGAAAGTGGACAGTGAAAAATCTGGCTTAGAACTCAACATTCAAAAAATGAAGGTCATGGCATCCGGTCCCATCACTTCGTGCTGAATAGAAAGGCAAAGAATGGAAACACTGACAGACTTTACTTTCCTCAACTCCAAATCACTCCAGATGCTGAATGCAGCCATGGAGTTCAAGGACACTTGCTCCTTGGAAGAAAAGCTATGACAAACCTAGACAGCACATTAAAAAGTAGAGACATTAATCTACTGAAAAGGTCCATCCAGTCAAATCTATGGCTTTTCCTGTAGTCATGGATGGGTGTGAGAACTGGACCATAAAAAAGCTGAATGCCAAAGAATGGGTTGACGCTTTTGAATTGTGGTGTTGGAGAAGACTCTTGAGAGCCCCCTGGATTTCCGGAAGATCAGCCAGTCAATCGTAAAGAAAATCAATCCTTAATATTCATTGGAAGGACTGATGCTGAAGCTCCAACAGTGTGGCTACCTGATGTGAAGAACTGATGCACTGGAAAAGACGCTAACCCTGGGAAATACTGAAGGCAGGAAGACAAGGGGATGACACAGGATTAGACGGTTGGATGGCATCACTGACTCAATGCACACAAGGCTGAGCAAGCTAGGGGGAGCTGGTGAGGAACAGGGAAGCTTGGTGTGCTGTAGTCCATGAGGTCACAAAGAGTTGGTCATGCCTGAGTGAATCAACTGAACTGAATAATGCTTATGAAAACCGTCCACTATAGCTGAGTCCTGGCTCCAGCTATATGAAGTATTCAAGGTGTTGGAACAAGTCTGATACAGCAAGTCTCTGGGAAGTTCCACCAACCCCAGAAATATCTGCATATTTCAGATGTGCATATGACAACCTCAGATATGCACATGACGAGGAGGAACTGAAGAGTCTGTACTGATGAAAGTGAAAGTGTACAGTGAAAAAGCTTGCTTAGAACCCAATATTCAAAAATTTAGGCCATGATATCCAGTCCCATCACTTCATGCTGAATAGAAAGGCAAACAGAAATATGTCCTGAATTTCTAAGTGGTGACACTGCACTCAGTCTAGTCTGGTATCAGTTCAGTTCAGTTCAGTCACTCAGTCGTGTCCGACTCTTTGCCAGCTCATGAATCACAGCACGCCAGGCCTCCCTGTCCATCACCAACTCCCAGAGTTCACTCAGACTCACGTCCATCGAGTCTGGTATGGTGAGGCACTAAGACCATAAAAGCTGGGAGGGCAGTGGCCACATTTCTTTATTAAAATTGACAATAAATCCCCAAGGCCTCCAAACATGTCTGAAACAGCTCCCACCACCTCAGGAAGTCAGGTTGTAGCTCAGAAATCTCATATCATCTGTAGTATTTTCTGTCCCTGGCCTGGGAAAGATTATCTGTTCTTGCATTCTTCACTGAATTCCATGAGTGCCCATCCGTTGTCCATATTTTGAGCTACCTGTTGACTGACTAGAAACATTTGAGGAATGGAAATGAGAAGCTGAAGAGAGGCCTGCACTGAGATTAAATTGCACAGAGGGAACCTGCACTTCCTTTTAGCTAAGCTGAGTGTTGTTAGTGATTTGAATCCTATTGATCTGATTATCTAGGAGAAGAGTGTTTTCTCTCCGAAACTGGAATTAAAGGCTTCTATATGGCTTCATTCTGTAAGTTTTTCTTCTCTAAGGCCTACTGTACCTATACTCTTACCTCCAATATTCTTATCTGAGCATGCCTTGGTCCTGATGAGCTGCAGTAGAGATTTTTCCAGCCGTGGCTAACATGGACAGTGGAGAAGTCTTGCTAGCACAGTTTCTCAAGCTGGTAGAGGACTTGAAGTCTACACTCTTTATCAATCCTGGGGTGATGTCCCTGGCATGGCTGGAGCTGTGGTTTTGCTGCTCATAGTGGCCCCTGTTGGGGTTGAGGACCATGTACCTCTCCATGGGTTGGGGCCCTTTAGTCTGGACTGGATTGTATTCCTTCCCCCCCCCCAGATATGTAGTTAGGAAGCTAGAATGGTGGCCTCTTTGGGGTCTCAGGAATCCAGAGGACTGGAGAGAAGAGTGGTGGCCATAGACAACATACTCTGCTGTGGACAAGGTGACACCAGCACGCCCACCTGGCCAACTGTGTGGGGGCCAGGCCCAGGCGGCTCCAATGGTTTGAGAGGGCTTGTGATCCTCTAGGCTGCCTCATGGCTGCTGCAGCCTAGTGTCTTGGTGAGGGAAGATTTAGGGAGGTCTAAACCTCCCTCCTTACCATGATGTCATGGTGACCATGACACCACAAGTTTGTGATTACACTACAGCAATAGGCAGCAATGCCTTTGTCACTACCATTTGCCTCCTAGGATTTAAAAGGAGAGGACTGTATCTTTTTAATGAGGTCAGACTGCCTTCCTGATGTGATTATTTTCATCTACCACTGCCTGTGATTTATGCTCATTCTAGTACATTCTAGTCTTGCTGAATCTCTAAAGAGACAGTGAAAGCTCTTAGGGAGCATGCCTGAAAATATATGAATGACAAAGCCAATACTATATTGTAAAGTTATTAACCTCCAATTAAAATAAAGAAATTAAAAAAAAAATAGTAAGAATAGGATGCCTGTTTTGGAACTGACAGCTTCTTTTCCAGAGAAAGTGCATGTGCCGGTTTGCTAGTGTTGCCATAACAAAGTGGCCCATACCAGGTAGCTTCAATAAACGTCTTCTCCAAACTCTGGGGATCAAGTCAGTAATCAAAGGGTTGGCAGATTTGTCTTCTTCTGATGTCTCTTTTGGATTGTGACTGACCATTGTTTGCCTTTGTCTTCACACAGTGATGTCTCTGTGTTGATTGTGACTGATCTCCTGCTCTTATAAAGTGCCAGTCGTATTAACCCAACTACCCATATAGAGACCCTATTTCCAAAAAGGGTCAGAAATAAATTATAATTTATGCAGTTTGACTATACATAAAATACAGACTGTTAGAGCTTCAACATACACACTCTGAGAGAATACAATTTATTCCATAATATCGAGTTCTTCTTTCCACTTGTTACTGCTGTATCTTTCTCTCTCTGTTCACGCTATGAAGGATGTTTCCACAACACAGAAAAGAACTGGTTAAGAAAAACGGATTGTCCAGGGGTAATACAGATGAAGACAAAATTCAGAATTTATACCCAATCTAGAAATCCTCTCCTCAAAGACACAATGGAAGGAAAGCATTTCTATCTTGGAGTAAGTATTAAAATATAATTTGATGTACATAATAAGCAAACTACTAAAAGACTGACAAGACAAAAGATATACTCTACATATGCATCCTAGAAAATGAGCTCATTACAAAATTTTCAAAATAGTAAGTAGTCCTTGAGTAAGACTGGATGACAACCTTTGTCACACCTGGTCCTAAATTCACCTGGTAATTGGGGGAGCTATCAGTCTCTGCTAATTTGCTTTATGCAGAAGGAAAAACTGCTCATGCTTTTCTGAGTGTATGTGGTTTTGAACGGAGTCATTCTCTCAGAGAGTCTGTTACCCTCCCTAGACTTGAGAGATAACATGCTACTGTAACAAAATACGCATGCAACCAACATCCTTAGGCCAAGCAATATTGAAACAGTGGAGTTTAAAACAGAGATATGCTTTATTGCAGAGCCATGCAAGGAGATGGGTGGCTTATGCCTTTAAAATTCACAATCTACCTACAGAAACAAAAGACCTACATATAGAAAACTATAAAACACTGATGAATGACAAAAATAGATGGAGAAAGAGACAGTGTTCATGGAATGGAAGGATCAATATAGTGAAAATGAATGTACCACCCACAGCAATCTATAGCTTGAATGCAATCCCTATTAAGATACCAAGGGTATTTTTCACAGACCTAGAGACAATAATTTCACAGTTTGTATGGAAATCCAAAAAACCTCGAATAGCCAAAGCAATCTTGAGAAGGAAGAATGGAACTGGAGGAATCAGCCTGCCTGATTTCAGGCTATAGTACAAAGCAACAGTCATCAAGACAGTACAGTACTGGCACAAAGACAAAAAATATAGATCTATGGAACAAAATAGAAAGCCTAGAGAGAAATCCATGCACCTATGGACACCTTTTCTTTGACAAAGGAAGCAAAAATATACAATGGAGAGAAGACAATCTCTTCAAGAAGTGGTGCTGGGAAAACTAGTCAACCACTTTTAAAAAATGAAACTAGAACATTTTCTAACACCATGCACAAAAAATAAACTAAAAATGCATTGAAGGTCTAAATGTAAGACTACAAACTATAACTATCCTACAGGAAAACTTAGGCAAAACATTCTCTGAGGTAAATCACGGTAGGATCCTCTATGACCCACCTCCCACAATAATGTAGAATGGGACCTAATTAAACTTAAAAGCTTTTGCACAATGAAGGAAACTATAAGCAAGGTGAAAAGACAGCATTCAGAATGGGAAAAAATAATACCAAATGAGGCAACAGAAAAATAACTAATCGTAAATATATACAAGCAACTCCGTCACTCAACTCAAAAAAAGTAAGCCACCCAATTAAAAAATGGGCCAAAGAACTAAACAGATATTTCTCCAAGAAACACATATAGATGGCTATCAAACACATGAAAAGATGCTCAACATAACTTTAAAGCTTTTGCACAATGAAGGAAACTATAAGCAAGGTGAAAAGACAGCATTCAGAATGGGAAAAAATAATACCAAATGAAGCAACAGAAAAATAACTAATCTAAAATATATACAAGCAACTCCGTCACTCAACTCAAGAAAAGTAAGCCACCCAATTAAAACATGGGCCAAAGAACTAAACAGATATTTCTCCAAGAAACACATACAGTTGGCTATCAAACACGTGAAAAGATGCTCAACATCACTCATTATCAGAGAAATGCAAATCAAAACCACAATGAGGTATCATATCAGGCCGGTCAGAAGGACTGCTGTCCAAAAGTCTGCAAACAATAAGTGTTTGAGAGGGTGGGGAGAAAAAGGAACCCTCTCACACTGTCGGTGTGAACTGAAACTTGTACAGCCACTATAGAGAACAATGTAAAGATTCCTCAAAAAACTGGAAATATAATTGCAATTCCACTGCTGGGCATACACACTGAAGAAACCAGAATTACCAGATACGTGTGCCCCAATGTTCATTGCAGCTCTGTTTACAACAGATAGGACATGGAAGCAACCCAGATGCCCATCGGCAGATGAATGGAGATGAAATTTGTGGCACATATAGACAGTAGAATATTACTCAGCTATTAAAAAGAATGCATTTGAATCAGTTCTAATGANCCAGATACGTGTGCCCCAATGTTCATTGCAGCTCTGTTTACAACAGATAGGACATGGAAGCAACCCAGATGCCCATCGGCAGATGAATGGAGATGAAATTTGTGGCACATATAGACAGTAGAATATTACTCAGCTATTAAAAAGAATGCATTTGAATCAGTTCTAATGAGGTGGATGAAACAAGTGCCTATTACGCAGAGCAAAGTAAGTCAGAAAGAAAAATTAATATATATGGACTTTAGAAAGATGGTAACAATGACCCTATATGTGAGACAGCAAAAGAGACACAGATCTAAAGAATCGACTTTAGGATTCTGTTGGAGAAGGCAAGGGTGCAATGGTTTGAGAGAATAGCATTGAAACATGTATATTGTCATATATAGCCGCTATAGAGAACAATGTAAAGATTCCTCAAAAAACTGGAAATATAATTGCAATTCCACTGCTGGGCATACACACTGAAGAAACCAGAATTACAAGATACGTGTGCCCCAATGTTCATTGCAGCTCTGTTTACAACAGATAGGACATGGAAGCAACCCAGATGCCCATCGGCAGACGAATGGAGATGACATTTGTGGCACATATAGACAGTAGCATATTACTCAGCTATTAAAAAGAATGCATTTGAATCAGTTCTAATGAGGTGGATGAAACCGGTGCCTATTATGCAGAGCAAAGTAAGTCAGAAAGAAAAATTAATATATATGGACTTTAGAAAGATGGTAAAAATGACCCTATATGTGAGACAGCAAAACAGACACAGATCTAAAGAACCGACTTTAGGATTCTGTTGGAGAAGGCAAGGGTGCAATGGTTTGAGAGAATAGCATTGAAACATGTATATTGTCATATATGAAATAGATCTCACCAGTACAGGTTTGATGCATGAGACAGGGTTCTCAGGGCCGGTGCACGGGGATGACCCTGAAAGATGGGATGGGGAGGGAGGTGGGAGAGAGAATCAAGATGGGGAATGCATGTGATTCACATGAACGTATGGCAAAAACCACCACAATAATGTAAAGTAATTAACCTCCAATTAAAAAAAAATTAAAAAGAGGTAAAAAATAAAAAGAAAGATTAGACAATATTGTAACTGAGTGAGAATAAAACCACAGCATATCAGAATTCATGAAATGCATATCTAGAAATGCTTATAATTTTAAATGCTTGTATTAAAAAAGAATAAAAGCCTAAGTCAATGGAAAGAAAAATCTTAAACTCCCTCAAAGCTTTCAGCAAAGGCCACATATAGGAAATGTGAGGGAGGGGTGTGATTAGCTGTTGCAAACTTCTTGCTGTCACATCTTGTGTTCTTGAGGTAAGGTGGTGGTCAGCTAACTGTGTCCTGTAATCCTCAAGGGAAACAAATATTATTCCCTATTCCCTGAAAGGGGATTCCAAAGATTGACTTTTACCTTCCAAGGTCCTGGTTGCAAGGAGGGAGTCCCTGTAGAGCCTGGTTATCCTGTCTGAGAGCATTCATCTAGCACCCAATCTTGTTAATTCCAGCAGTGCCCAGTCCCAGCTGGAAGAGGCAGATCGCAGTTCTCTGTGCCCTTCCCATACCAAGGCCCCCACACACTGCCCAGCCACCTTCAATGAGGGAACCAGGTACCCAGCATGCAGCTCACCCTCAGCCTCCTCAGTCTACCCAAATGGGGAGCTGGGTCCTGTACACTGTGACCTGTGGAGATTGCCACAACCATTCGAACATGGAGCTGGGGATGGGACATGTTGGCCACTGCTTTGAAACCTGGGCCAGGCCAATGAGTAAATCCAGCAAGGGCTCCAGGACACTGTGGGACACAGCCTGTTTTCAAGCTTGTCCAAGATCCACAGTTCATTACCCAGCCCAAGGCCCAAGGGCCTGGAGGGCCCTTTGGGAAGGCTGTAATATATCTTTCTGTACATTCTGCTGAGAGGCTTTCTGTTGGTGGTGGTGGGTTTTCTAACTTCCCTAAGGGTCTTGGGCTGAGGCCTGCAGCTCTGTTTTCCATCCTGCCTCTATTACAGTATCTTCTTTGATGAGCTTATTGAACCTGTGACTAAAAGTTGGTAACTTGGGCCAATATGGGCCATTTCCACTAGCCTGATGACCACATTCTACTCTGTTTCTGTAACACAGGGATATGAAGTTCACAATGTCATGTGATATAAAAGCTTTTGTCTGTCTCTAATTGAAGTATTTAACTTAGAATAATGTCCTCAAGGACATACACTGCAAATGGGGCTACCATTTATTTATTCACTGCTGGAATTATAGTTGACATGTATGTATTTCCAACAATCATATTTGGACTATAGTTGCAAACAGTGTTGCTTTAGTTTCTGCTGTACATATGTCACACTGAATCAACTTTAGGTGTACATCAGTTCCGTTCAGTTCATTTCAGTTCAGTTGCTCAGTTGTGTCCGATTCTTTGTGACCCCATGAATTGCAGCATGCCAGGCCTCCCTGTCCATCACCAACTCCTGGAGTTCACTCAGACTCACGTCCATCGAGTCAGTGATGCCATCCAGACATCTCATTCTCTGTTGTCCCCTTCTCCTCCTGCCCCCAATCCCTCCTAAGATCAAAGTCTTTTCCAGTGAGTCAGCTCTGTGCATGAAGTGGCCAGAGTACTGAAGTTTCAGCTTTAGCATCATTCCTTCCAAAGAAATCCCAGGGCTGATCTCCTTTAGAATGGACTGGTTAGATCTCCTTGCAGTCCAAGGGGCTCTCAAGAGTCTTCTCCAACACTCCAGTTTAAAAGCATCAATTCTTCAGCGCTCAGCCTTTTTCACAGTCCAACTCTCACATCCATACATACATCCCGTCACTTTTGGATTTCCTTCCCATTTATGCTACCACAGAGCAGTCGAGTCCCTTTCTTCTTTTACTTTTCTTGAAACAGTAGTTTTTAAAATTTAACTGGGGGTTAATTACTATACAATATTGTGATGGCTTCTGCCATGTATCAACATTAATAAGCCATAAGTGTACAGGGGTCCCACACATCCTGGAGCCGCTCCCACATCCCTTGTTATGCTATTCTTCTAGGTTGTTCCAGACCACTTGCTTTGCATGCCCTGCTTGGTGCAGATGAAAACCTGAAAGATGATTTTTCTGCATAAAATATGTAAATTTCTCTATTTCACATGTGAGAAAATGGGTGCAGATGTTTCTACCTGAAATAGGAAATTGGTATTTCACATTTGAAAATCTACTTGTATAATTTTCTCCATCATATGTGTATATCTGTGCACATGTTTTCCTACATGAATGGGGAATTCTATATATTTTAGATATGAAAAGTTGAGCATACACTTCCCTTCTTGGATTCTGAAATTGTATACATTTCCTATATGAAAATCTCCATGAAATTTTACTGACATGAAGTGTGTAATTAAGATCTGGGGAACCAATATGGAATTGGAATTATCTCTAGTTCATAAATGAAATTCTGGGCACCACCGTTTCCTTGTGAAATGCTTAATCCTTTCTATAGGCATTATTCTCCTTCATGAAAGTTGGACTTCTCTATATTTCATATCTGAAGATCAGAATGAACATTTTCCTGTGACAAATAAAGAAATCTATGCATTCCATGTGAACCACTAGGTGTTCAGTCTCTGAAACACCTGTTTGCATTTGTGTCTCTGTGTGTTGCATGCGTGTGTGTACACGTGTGTACTTGTGTCACCTGTTTGTGTGTGTGGGTCTGTGTGTGT
>SJYR01004061.1:49654-95445 GCA_006410655.1 Kobus ellipsiprymnus | reverse complement strand
TTTCTTTGGAAGGAATGATGCTAAAGCTGAAGCTCCAGTACTTTGGCCACCTCATGTGAAGAGTTGGCTCATTGGAAAAGACTCTGATGCTGGGAGGGAATAGGGGCAGGAGGAGAACGGGACGACTGAGGATGAGATGGCTGGATGGCATCACGGACTGGATGGACGTGAGTCTGAGTGAACTCCGGGAGATGGTGATGGACATGGAGGCCTGGAGAGCTGCGATTCATGGGGTCGCAAAGAGTCAGACACGACTGAGCGACTGAACTGAACTGAGGCATCCATTTCACCCCGTTTACAGAAGATGTGTATATACTGTTTCTAAAACGAAAATGAAAAAGAAAAAAACCAAACTGAAAAATAATTTTTAAATATAATGCCAAATGGAATGTATCAGTCCTCCAGGATACAGTGGCCACGCAAACAAGAGGAACTAAGCAAATAAAACAAGGACTATTTTTCTCCTGTCCATGTGGCAAAAAAGGAGAGGGTACCGTGGAGAACAGAGTGGGGAGGCTTGGTACCTCTCACAGCCTGTCTGTTCTGATATCTCATCCCCTGGGAAGACTGAGGCTGCTGCTGCTGGCTCTGCGTCTTCTGCATGTGCCACTTTTAGGAGGGCGTTTGAAACCTACTTGATGAGTTCCACACAGCCTACTGCATAGCCAGGGCAGTCTCCTTCGGTAAAAGCGGCCTCAGCCTTTTCACCGGGTTTCCCATGGTGCTGGTGGCAGCACCGGCGGCTGGGCCGTGACCGTGCAGGTGGTGACGGTGGTGGCCATGACCCCAGCCGTAGGAGTCTGGGAGGATGAGCGGGTGAGGACCGGCATTTCGGGGGGCGACTGGCTGCCTGCTGTTGTGGATGGTGGAGCTTTACCACGACTGAAGCCAATACATGAAAAAACAAAACAGAAAGTAGACGGGACTCAGACTGACCTGCAGGGTCGCCATGCCAGTGAGTTCTGTGTGACCATCCCATGCTACCATGCCAAAGACTTCCCCGTGAATGAGAACATTCTCACTTTATATCCTTAGGCCACTTCTGCAGCATGTTCTAGCTTAAAACATCAGATTCCTTGGGTCAGGTGCTTGTTCACATTTGAGATACTTGCCTAAACCTCTGAGGTTCTGAGGCCAGCTGACCCAGCCCCTGGCCTGCAGTTGCCCACCTACTAGCCGATGACCCAGTGGATGAACCGAATCATTGCAAGTACCTTGACTTACAAAGTTAGAGTTCAGTAAGCACTGAGAAAGACTAACCAAAGTCCATCTGGACTTTAACAGGAATGCTTTCCTTGGCCAGGAAGCCTACAGAGCATGTACCCCAAGGAAATAGACAGCCTCCCAATGCCCAAAGCACTGAATAACAATTAATCACCGAGAAAGAAGGGTATTGTTTTCATCTCTTCTAATTCCTTCCAGAATAGTCTCAGCATGGTCCTGGCGCCTTGACACCTAACACTCATGGCAACTCACACCGAGAACAAAACAACCCCCAGCAAAATGGCATTTATGGAGAATTTAGAAGAGTTGCTTTTGTTTTGACTGCAGTTATCCATAATACATCTTTTATTCAGAGCAAATATACTGTATTAACCTACTGTCTGGTAGTCAAATTTATGTCCAAAATTGAAATCATTATTTTTTTTTTTTCCAAAAGAGCTGCTGCTTCAGATAAAAAATATATTAAGGCAGTAATTGTATGATCAGGTCTTGGAAATGACAAAAATAATAAATACAAGTGACTAGAGTTTGAAAAACACTGCGTTTCAGAGTGTATCTAATGTGAGGAACTGGGCTATGATTGTGGAGGGCATGATTTCAACAGGCAACAGGGAAAATTTTGAGGACGACAGTTTTAGCCAAGACATGCCCAGGAACAGGAAGAATTTTGGTGAACGAGGACAGACAGTGAGAAGGGTTGGCCAGAATGCAAGTGAGAGCCAGAAGCATTGAGCAGTGGAGAAGGCGTGACCACAAGAATTTTCATCTGTGAGGGGAAGGGGGCCAGCTTTGACTGCAGGGGTGCCGGGAACTGGAGAGATGAACATGCATCCCCAGAGAGAATGCTCTCATGTTCACACAAAAAATCACTGGTGCAAATCAGCATCCTTGATCTCAGACGATGTGCCTGGACACATTGTCACACATTTTTAAAATGACTGAAAGTGAGGTTGCTAAGTCATGTCCAGCTCTTTTCCAACCTCATGGACTGTAGCCTGCCAGACTCCTCTGTCCATGGGATTTCCTAGGCAAAAATGCTGGAGTGGGTTGCCATTACCTTCTCCAGGGGATCTTCCCAACCCAGGAAAGAAGTCTGGGCCTCCAGGACTGCACACATATCCTTTACTATCTGAGCCACCAACAAAGCCCTTAATGTCAACACCTTTCTTACGGGCCCAGCATGCTTCTGCTCCATGACTCCATGCCTGTCATTTTTAGATTTCTATTACCCGGAAAAGGCAGAAGTTCTTGATTATTCTAGGGGAAATTTTCAGTTAACTGTGGGTCCGTGACAACCAAGGAGTGTGAAAGGAAAAATGTGCTGACAGGTTGGTTTTTCTGCCTGGGGGTGGGGGTGTGTTGGTGGTTACACAACTGACTGGCCCTCTTGCTCATCTGGGGAAGAATTCAGCCAACGTCCTGGACAGGAACACAGGGTGGGGCTGGGAGAAGATCTCTACCTAGAGTGAGGAACCCTCATCCTTACCTAGGACAAGCTTTTGGATATCAGTCACAGCCACCGCCCCTTCCCCTTGCAGGGTCAGAAGTGGCTTGAGCTTGGCCCTTCCAAAGGGCAGAGATCCCACAGGCAAGGCTTCTACCCTGCAAAGGCAACTTTAGTGCCTCTCATTTCTGCCATGTGATTAAAGAATATTCTGTCTTTGTTGTTATGCTAGCCCAATAGCTCCATAGGCAAAGGGCAACCGTGAAAAGGTCCTTTTCTTCTCTCATCTTGCAAAAGCAAATAACTGGCTTTCTGGCACGTTTACTGCTCTGATAGAGTCCCACTGGAGCTCTTTTACAATTAAAACAAACAAACAAACAACAACAGGAACAGAAGTATGCAATCTGAAATATTCCAGGCTTGACACACCCTTGGGCGGTTTTAATTTAAACACTAAAATATTGTGATTTCTAAAGGATACCGATGGTTTACTGGGGGCAGTGGTGGTGGGGGGGGGGAGGAAAGGCCATGGAAAGTTTCATTTGTCCTAAAACACTGGGAGTATATAATCACCTGTAGTCTCATAAGGAAGTGAACTTCTTAAATGTCAACACTCCAAAGTGATCCCACCCAAATAGCCTACTTATATCAGACTTAGGTCACTGTCTTGTACATTAATAAAGGACTTTTAAAGAGAAAGCTGGAAATGACAGATGTGATACAGGTTAAGTGTAGTCACGGTCCTGAAGTGAGCTCACTTAGCCTCTGCTCTGGGATCTCTAGCAAGAAAAGCCATCTTTCTTTTTGAGGATTCAGATTCTGTGTATAAGCTGCACTCCTAACTGGAGATCAGTTGGAAGTTACCAAGCACTCTCCAAAACACCCGTCACTTAATAAACTTATGAGTTAAAGCATACCTTTGAAAAGAAGCTCAACTGCATCCTGACGTGAAGTCGATTCTTCAAGACTGAACTCATACTCAGGTGGCTCTGGGTTTCAACCTGTGCGAAGTTCCTCTAACTGAATTATTGTTTCACAATCATCCATTGCTTAAAAGCCCCATGCACTCAGAGGATTCTAGAAAAACTTCAGTCAGACACCAGTGAAAGGAAAAGCTCAGGCTCATTTTATCAACTGGAGTACTCTTCTATTTAGGGTGTGAAACACGAGCTCTTTTAATGCACTCATATGTTTTTCCATTTTCACTTTGACTGCCAGGAAGCTCAGAGCCAAATGGAAGCCTAACGTTGCTAATTCTGAAGGCTGAAATAGTTATTTTCGTATACAAACATTCCCCCAGATCTCTCACTATTCTATTTTCATCTTTCTCACTGTCTTGATTTCCATTTTATCACATTTATTTATGATTTATTTATTTATTGTTATTTCCATTTATCACAAATCCTTTCTGGAAAGGGTGAAAACAACCACCAAGCAAAAGCTATTTCAGAGAGAAGGAATAGTATAAATGTATCATTCATAGGAACACTGTCACAGGCTGCTGCTGCTGCTGCTGCTGCTGCTGCTGCTAAGTTGTATCATTCGTGTCCAACTCTGTGTGACCCGATAGACAGCAGCCCACCAGGCTACTCTGTCTCTGGGATTCTCCGGGCAAGACTCCTGGAGTGGGTAGCCATTTCCTACTCCAATGCATGAAAGTGAAGGTGAAGTCATTCGGTCGTGTACGACTCCTAGTGACCCCAGGACTGCAGCCTACCAGGCTCCTCCGTCCATGGGATTTTCCAGGCAAGAGTACTGGAGTGGGTTGCCATTGCCTTTGGAACACAACAATTCCACAAACTTCATGGAATAAATGCCACCCCTATTGCTTTCTACAACATCAGATGTGGTCCCTCAAACCCCAATCCACACAGAATTGGATGTGTCAGATGCCATTCCTAATTTTAAGGGATGGAGTGGTGATCCATCCTTCCTGACTGATTCAATTGCCTCTCTCTCTTGCTGCCCTGTGTCACTGAGAGATATTCCATCCTCTTTCAATGAACTGCCGAACTGAGGTTCCGGAACAGTTCGCAATGATACAAACACAGAGGAAAAAATGCCCCAACCCAATCCCCACTCCTGCTTTAAGCAGCCAGACTAGGAAAACCCCAAGGGACACAAAACTGAGATGATAGCTCCTGTCAGAAGCTGTGTGTTGTCTGTTTAGTCACTAAGTCGTGTCCAGCTCTTTGGTGACCCCAAGGACTATATAGCCCACCAGACCCCTGTGTCCATGGAGTTCTCCAGGCAACACCACTGGAGTAGGTTGCCATTTCCTTCTCCAGAAAATCTTCCTGGTCCAAGGATCAAATTTGTGTCTCCTGCATTGGCAGACGGAGTCTTTACCACTGAGCCACATAATGAAACCTGGCTATCCCTGTACGTATCTCACAAAGTACAAGAGCTTTTGTGGGTATAATCTCCAATTTGTCCTTAAGCCATGTCTCTTTGGGTCCTTAGTTAATTCTTATCTTTCTTGGGCATACCATCTCCCATTTGGCAAGCCAGCTGAGAAATTCACTGACTGCTTCGCCAATGCGCCTAATATCCTTCAAATATTCCTGTGTTCTGTGGGGGGTCTGCCTGCATGCCTAGGGTATGGCAGGTTTGAGAGCAGCCGCTGCTGGTTCAGTCCCTAACAGCAGCAAAGGGGGAACTGCTAAGACTCAGGCAGCAGTTCACAACTAGGGGAGATTTCACTTTGTCAGGACACTTTTGCAGGCCACCACTGGGTAGATGCTACTGATATCCAGTTGGGAAAGGCCAGAGATACTGCTAAACATCCTTCAATACACAGGACCAAGAATTACCTAGAATAAAAAGTCAATAGCGCCAAGGTTGAGAAACATCAGACCCATGTCAGTTACATGCAACTATGACAGAACACGGGCACAGGTGCACATCATACAGTGCCCCCTGGATTTCTAGAGGCCTAAAGAACTCAGCAGTCTGGCCCCACCGACCCGAAAGGTCTTGTAGTCTACTAATAAAATGCATTTTGAGATGCCTGGGCAGCGTGAGGGGAGGTAAGGTAGAATAAATTCATCAAGGTCTTTGACCTGAACACTTTCATCATTTTCAGTCTTGTACAGTGTCTTAACATTGACAGACTCTTTAGGCATATATGTGAACATACTGGGAAAAGAAGCTGCTTAGGTTCAAACTGACTTGACGGTTAGAAAGAGTTATTCCTTTCTAACAGACTACTTTTCCGGTGCTCAAAATCAATCACACTGGTTATCAAAAAGGTAAAAGGTGGGCAGGCCTAGCTTAAGCCCTTCTCCTGCTCAGTAACTAGGTAGGTGACAAGGAGCTAATCCAAGCTTTGTCGTGCCACACTTTCTGATGTCAGAGGGGTGACACGACATGTAACATTACAAATGGCACGGTGACATTCTCAGACCAAATCAAGAAACCAGAAACTGGTACAGTCACTCACCCTCCTCCTTGGGAGACGGTTCTGTGGCTTCCTTCCTAGATTTTTGCCCCCTCCCATGCAGAATGGTCTTTTTCCTAAATCTATGTCAAGTCCACTGTTTGAATTGGAGCCCAGGCCCAAATGCACTGTTGGGGATTCCACTTCACCTTTTCCCTTCAGCTTATCCTTTGTGGGATGAGGCAAGGGTTTTGCTTTGTCTGAACAGTCCTTCTCAAGCTGGGGGCTCGTCTTCTCCTAGACTGCTCTTGGGCCCACTTTCTCACTGGCTGGTGATATGCTTTCAGCTCCTCTTCCATCACTGGCTGGTGACATGCTTTCAGCTCCTCTTCCATCTCCACTTCCTTCAGCAATTTGGCCTTTTTTCTTGGCAGCACATGGCTTTTTGTACGTCTGAGCCCCCTCTTTCCTTCAGCGTCTTCTGACTCTGTCTTGAACCTCTGCTCCTCATCACTCACAGAGTCATTTCAACTACTATCTGACTTCTCAGAATCCCCTGAATTGCTATGCTCAACAGGCATATATTCATCTGCTGAAATTTCATGCATGCCTAAGCAAACAAACAGATAAAACTGAACAAAACAAACAAACCAAAAAAAAAAAAAACAAAAACAAAACCAGCATGTGGTGTAGTCACAGAATAAAGAGTAGGACCAAAAGCCCTCAAATATTTTCCATGCTCACAGCTGGAATAAAGCGGAATATACATGGCATTATACTGGCCTGGTGGGGTTAGCAGTAGATTTAAGTTGCAGCTGATTACAGGGAACGAATAGAACTTGCCAGGAGAGCATCATTTACTGACATTCAAAGATGACATGGAACCAGACCACATGAATTTCTGATTTATCCAGAGCTCAATCTTGCCCACATGTGTAACACACCAAGACACAGAGAATGGGAGGCATGGAAGCAAATGCTACACAAGAGTTGTTAAAACTCATTTAACATTTAACTGAAAATTTTCAGTTCAGTTCAATTCATATCAGTTGCTCAGTAGTGTCCAGCTCCTTGAGATCCCTTGAACTGCAGAACATCCAACTGTTTTTCTATTTGTAATCGAGTGCAGAGGAAAGTCCCCCATTTCCATGCCTCAAGCAAAAGGAAAAATGATGAAACAGCAGGAGTTTCCTACATATACAAGCAAAAATGGGAAAATCTATTTTCTAACAAGAATTTCATTCAACCCATTTATGTTTTCTGCTCCTGGTAGTGAGTCTCATCCATCTGTATGTAAATAATCCAATACCCTACAATTTTGAAAGGAGGAAATCCCCATCAACTCTGTATTGTCTTCCTTCTAGAGCAATGGTTACCCTGAGTAGGATCACAGAGAGAAAACCATTGGCCATATAAATGTTCCTCAGGTGTTTACTTTGGAAGGTAAGGCTGTAAGCCCCTGTACTGGACCAACGTTGTCTGTGAGTAAATACAATGCCTCATGATTTGCGTTAACCCTTGTGCACCTTGTATGAAACCTTGGGGTTCATGCAAACAGATCTACACATCACCACAATAATCAAGTATGAGCATGTGTGTGTACCTGTGTGTGTCTACACTGCATTTTTTAGGTTGTTTGTTTTTGCTCTTGTTTTGGCCTGTTCTGCTCAGTCATGTCTGATTCTTTGAAACCGCATGGACTGTAGCCCACCAGGCTCCTCTGTCCATGAGATTTCCCAGGCTGGAACATTGGAATGGATTGGCATTTTCTTCTCTATGGGATCTTCTTGACCCAGCAATCGAACCCACATCTCCTGAATTTGCAGGCGGATTCTTTACCTTGAAGCCACCTGGGAAGCCTAAAGGGCATGTTGCCACCCCGTGTGTGTCTACACTAAGTGCAGTCTCTTAATTTTAGCCTAAAAACTGAATATTCATAATCAAGGGGAATGAAAACCAAAGCACTCATTTTCACAATACATGGGGTCAATGAGCTATTGTAATGTTTATCCTAATGAGAAACCACCAAAAGCCAGAGAGGCGACTTCTCTAGGGTCCCTGGGAGTGGACCTTTAGGAGTTAAGTGTCTCATACTTTCAACTGTGTGTGGACTCAACTATCCCCCACAGAGAGAAAAACGTGAGCTCATCAGGACTTATCAGAAAAGTAGCTTATCAAGACTCCTTCTACCTCTGCCCTTATATACCTGGAAAACCTGCGGAATCCAACCTGGCCGTCAACATTTGAACTTCTCAGCTGATAGGAAGGCAGCTTAGGCTATAAGTGCAAACCAGGGATTAAAAGAGAAAGAAAGAAACACACCCACATTAGAGAAATGAGGCATGAGCCTCACATTGCTGAAGGGAACATAAATCGGCACCACCCCTGAGAGGGCAGTCTGGCAATATCTCTCCCAATAGCAGCAACACAGAGCCTGTGACCCTCAGCTCCACTTCTAGGAACATATCTTGTGCATCCACTCCCACCTGGGCAGAAGGGTCCCCATCGAAGCTGTTTCCAACAGCAAAAATGGGAAACTACTCAATAACTAAAGTGTCAGGATGTATAAGTTACCGTTCAGCTTTAAAGGGAATAAAATACAGCCACTTAAATAATAGCATGATAGCTCTGTGTGCAGTGATATGGAAAGTCCATCTGTTTAAGGAAAAGAGTAAAGGACGTTAGCACTGGTGTAGGGGGAAAAAGGAGGAAAGGAAATGCAGAAACATTCTTAGGCTTCTCATGTGGACATTTGGCCCTAACTGCTGCTGCTGCTGCTAAGTCACTTCAGTCGTGTCAGACTCTGTGTGACCCCATAGATGGCAGCCCACCAGGCTCCCAGATCCCTGGGATGCTTCAGGCAAGAACACTGGAGTGGGTTGCCATTTCGTTCTCCAATGCATGAAAGTGAAAAGCGAAAGTGAAGTCGCTCAGTCGTGTCTGACTGTGCGCCACCGCATGGACTGCTGCCTACCAGGCTCCTCCATCCGTGGGATTTTCCAGGCAAGAGTACTGGAGTGGGGTGCCGTTGCCTTCTCCATGGGTCGGGGTAAAGGGCCAGGAGCAGTTCTGGCGCTGAAAAATGTTTGACAGCAATCCTGACGTCCAACCACTAGATGGCAGTAGCACTCACATCCCAGCTGGGACAATGAGAAGGCATCCAGGGGATTCCCCGGTGGTCCAGGGGTTAAGACTCCATCTTCCAACTCTGGAAGCACAGGTTTGATCCTGGGAACTAAGGTCCCACATGAGACACACGGTGCAGCCCTCCCCTGGACTCTCTGCTTCAAAAGTGTCTGCGTCCTTGTTCAGTCATGTCTGACTCTTGGTGACCGTAGCGCACCAGGCTCCTCACTCCATGGGGTTTTCCAGGCAAGAATACTGGAATGGGTTGCCAGTCCCTCCTCCAGGGGATCTCTCAAAAGTGTCTAGACATTGCTAAATGGGGACCAGATCACCCACACTGAGGTCGGAAAAAAAACTCCCCAAGGAGGCTAAGTAGAGCCAACAGGGACAGAGGATGGTCAGGAAAAAAAGAAAAAGAAAAAGAAAAAAGACCCAACACTGGCCACTCTATTTTTTTCACAGGCTGGGGGGTGATAAAGAGGAACAAGTGATCAGAGTTTACAGGTGTAGACTAGTTTTTCATTAATCGTCTTTCTGTACTTTGACTTGGCGAGAGGGATGGCAATCCACTCGTCTTCTTGCCTTAAGAATTCCATGGACAGAAGAGCCTGGTGGGCTACAGACCTTGGGATCGAAATTTGACTGCTTGTTCCCTTGTACATTCTTTGCATATAAAAACATACTTTTTGTTCAATTATGTGATTCTGTAAAAATCAGAACACACTAACGGACAGCCAATTCTTCCCTGTGGTGTCCCAGTAGAAGAGAACCTAAGGCTCCAGCCATAAGAGGAACAGTGGTTAAGACCATGCTTCCAGTACAGGTGGCACAGGTTCCATCTCTGGTCAGGGAACTAAGATTCTGCATGCCATGAGTCATGCCATGCCGGGAGCCAGGGTGAGGAATTCCACCCGTGACAAGGTCATGTGGGAGGAAGCCTGACAAACGCAAGGACGTGACGGCTTCAGGTTTTCCCCCTGGAATTTCCTGAGCATCCAAACCCCCCAAAATAAAAATCTGTCGGCTTCTGTTCTCTGCTTCTCTACTCTTCTAATACACTCCGGAAAAAGTCATCTCTAAGCTTTGGTCTTCTGCATTTGAAAGGGATGTTTCAGTTAAACCTCCTCTAGTAGTTCTCTAGCTTGCCTAACAAGTTTCCCGGACCCCTTACAGCTTGTGAATTGCTTACAGCCCCCAGCCGGGAGAGACACAAAGCTTGAAAGCATTTTAAAGATACAGAGCTTTTTTTTAAAGAGTTAAAAACCATATTAGTGACGGGTTTTCACTGTTGATTCAATGATTGCCGCCAGGCCTCCATATTCTTTATCTTTTAGGCACCTGGGAAGATGTTAATCAATGTAAACGGGGTATGGGAAAAGATATATAGTAGTTTTGATGTTAGCAAACACTAGACTTTTGAGTTAATTACTTTTCTTTTGTTATAAATCACTGTACTCCTTTTGCTTGTTATAAATTGTTGTCTCTTTGCTATGTAAGAATGTAACTTTATTTAGTGCTTTCTGAGAGCGGCGCCAAACTTTGGGAAGATCAACACAAATAAGTCTTCTGGTTGACAAACCCTTATCAGAAGAAAGGTTGTAAAATGTTAATTGGCCCTTCTGGCAGAAGATGATGTAAATTACCTAAGACTTGTGTTTGCAGTCAGGTATGCAGAGAAAAGCCTGCTTTTGATAAGAGTCTAAACTGCTAACGCTGCATAACTTTGTGTTACCCATTGATCTCCATGTATTATCAAACATATAAATAGCCCCTTGAACAGTAAACGGACGGGACCAGCTTTCCGGACTAGCCTCTCGGCCTAGTTTCTTGGGAATCTGGCTCTCCCCATGTGTCTTTCTCTCACCCCTTTCTCTTCTCCTTCCTTCTCCTCTTTCCTCTAACTTCAGGCTGAATTCCCATCTGGAACGGAGTGGCTCTCCAAGTCTACTTACCTGCCCCGGCCCCAAGATCCGTGAGAGAGAGTGCCCAAGGAGGGGCACTCTCCACTATTCGAGCGGGCGCCGGCGGCCGCACGTAGATGGTGCAAGCTCCTTGTCTGGAGCTTTATTGGCTTTCTCCGTAAACCAAGTTATTCAGCCTCTTTTCTCCACTTAATTTTCCTACTATACTATTTCTTCTAATCTCCTTTATATTTCTATATAAGTTTTTTCCTCGCCTATTCCGTCTCTCCTTCGAATCACCCTGGTTCCACTGGGGCTGGATCCCGCCAATGCCACACCTCTAAAAAAAGTTTTACAACAAAAATATAAGCACTTCTTTTTAAGTTTAAAAAAAAGAAAAGAAACCACACTTCTGAGAACTCAGAGTGCACCCAAGGGGCCCAACGGGTCCTTGCCTGTTCAAATAAGGAGTTCCCACCAGCCAACCTAAGTTAGAGCCCCTCAAGCCACTGTCTCATCACTTCTAGGCTGCAAGACCAGGTGACTGTGATAAACAAGGGCTCGGCCTCTGTGGGGAGAGAGGTCGCTCCAGCTCCACCACTTCTGCTTCTGCAACCCCATCACTGGGGCCTCCTCTCCAGTCCTCAGTTCCTCCATCTGAAAATGGCATCCCAGGACAAGATGAGCCCAGAGGGCACTGACCACCAGAGTCTGTGGCTTCAGGCTGGTTCACTCTATCCATCCGGGTAGCTTCCCATCCATCCCTAAAACCTGGTATATTCAAAGGGCTCCGGATAACACACCCCAAGTGTTTCTTCTCTGCTTGTCTCCTGNGGTTCACTCTATCCATCCGGGTAGCTTCCCATCCATCCCTAAAACCTGGTATATTCAAAGGGCTCCGGATAACACACCCCAAGTGTTTCTTCTCTGCTTGTCTCCTGTTCCTTTCTCAGCTCCTCTGCTCATGTTTCCTAGTGCCTACATGCACAACTAAGCTTCCTGATGGCAAAGAAACCTCGGCTAAAGCAAGACACTGGTTCAATCCCTGGGTCAGGAAGTCCCCGGAAGATGGAAATGGTGACCCACTCCAGTATTCTTGCCTAGAAAATCCCATGGATAGAGGAAGCTGGGGGCTACAGTCCATGGGGTTGCAAAGAGTCACTCAGTACTGAGCAACTAAACAACAACAACATGGGCAAGTGGCTCAGGTCTCTCACTTTCACTTTATGCTCTGGGCCAGGGTCTCTGAAAGTTAGTTAGCACTACTGCCATCACGGCTGCATAATTCTCCGTCATGGGGACTGTTCTGTGCACTGCAGAAATTTAGCAGCATCCCTGGTCAGCAGTCACTGTCAGCAGCATCCTTCATTCCCCACATCCCCTATGTTATGAGACCTGCTGCTTTGAATCCAATCCCATGAATAAATCTATATTCTCGGAATTACATGTTCTGCCCTGACCTGGCCTGATTCAAGCTTCAAACTTCTCTCATGTCCTCTCCACCTAGGAATCCAGCAGGCATCTCAAACTTGCGAAATTGAAAGCTGAACCTGTGCCAAACCAAATCTGTCAACCCAGGCACGACGCAGAAAACCTCTGTTGCAGGGCCTGTTCCAGATGCCAGTAGCAACAGCCTCTTCACCGAGCTGCAACAATGGCTCCAACAATCATAAATTGAGTGGACCAAAACAGAAATGTAGCTCCACTAGGGATGTGTCTGGAGATCAAAGTAAAGATCTGACGCTATAAAGAATGGCACTGTATAGGAACCTGGAATCAGATGTACATGAATCAAGGTAACTTGGAAGGGGTCAACAGGAGAGAGCAAGAGTAAATCTCAACATTTAGGTTTCAAGGCCTAAAATTGATTTGGATGAGCAACATGCAGGTAAATGACCCAGATAAGCACGATGGTGTGAACTTCACCCAGAGCTAGCCATTCTGAAGTGTGAAATCAAGGGACGTGATGGAATTCCAGCAGAGCTACTTAAAATCCTAAAAGACTGGTATCATGGTGGTGCTGCACTCAAGACATCTGCAAATCTGGAAAACCTAAAAATGGCTACAGGCCCAGAAAAGATCAATCCTTTCCCCATTTCCCAAAAAGGGTAGGACTAAAGAACGTTGAAACCACCACACAAGTGTGCTTGTCTCCCATGCTAAAAATGAACTGGGAAATTCCACACGTTCAAGGTAGGTTTAGAGACATCAGAGGAACCAGAGCTCAAGTTGTCACCATTTGCTGTATCACAGAAATAGCAAATTAATTCCAGAGAATCCTCTACCTCCTTTTCACTGACCACTCGATAAAGTCTTTGGTTGTGTGGAGTATAACAAATTGTGGAAAACTCTTCAAGAGGTGGGAATCCAAGACCATCTTTACCTGGATCCTCAGAGATCTGTAGGCAGGTCAAGAAGCAACAGTTAGAACCACCTATGGAACAACTGCCTGGTTCAGGATTGAGAAAAGATGAAAAGACTGTTGATTGTCACCTTGCTAATTTAACTTAGGTGCATAGCACATCATGAGAAATGCCAGGTTGGATGAGTTACACCTGGAGTCATGATTGCTGGGAGAAATGTCAACCACTTAAGATATGCATATGGATACCACTCTAATGATAGAAAACAAAGAGGGACTAAAGTACCTCTTGATGAGGGTAAAAGAGGACAGTGCAAAAGCAGGCATAAAACTCATTATAAAAAAGCCCAGATCACAATATCCAATTCCATCACTTCCTGGCAAACAGAAGGGGAGGAAGGGAACACTGTGCCAGATTTCCTCTCCTGGGCTCTCAAAGTGCTGTAGATGGTGACTGCAGCCATGATGTTAGAAAACAAATGCTCATCAGCAGGAAAGCTATGACAAACCTAGACAGTGTGTAAAAGAGCAAAGCTATCACTTTGCTGACAAAGATCCATATAGCCGAGGCTATGGTCTTTCTGGTGGTCACATATGGTCGTGAGAGATGGACCATGAAGGAGGCAGAACACCAAAGAACTGATGCTTTCTGAACTGTGGTGCTGGAGAAGACCCTTGAGAGTCCCTTGGACAGCAAGGAGACCAAGCCAGTCAATCTTCAGGGAAACCAACGCTGAATAGCCATTGGAAGGACTGCTGCTGAAGCTGAAGCTCTAAAACTTTGGCTACCTGATGTGAAGAGCCAACTCACAGGTAAAGACCCTGATTTTGGGAAAGACTGAAGGCAGAATGAGAAGCCAGAGACAAGGATGAGAAGGTTTTATGTCATCACCAAGGCAGTGGATATGAACCTGGCAGACTCTGGGAGATGGTGGAGGACAAGGAGACCTGGCGTGCTGCCATCCACAGCTTCACGAAGTGTCAGACACGACTTGGCCACTGGACAACCAGAAGGGAGTGACCTAATTTCATTCTTTTACCTTTAGCTATCAAGATTTTCCAGCATCACTTGTAAGAGCTTATCTTTTCTCCATTGCACATTGCTGCCTCCTTTGTCATACATTAGGGGAACATTTGGGCATGAATTTATCTCTGGGTTTTCTATCGTGTTCCATCTGTCTATATTCCTGTTTCAGTTCCATGGTGCACTGATTAATATAGTTCTGCAATAGAGACTGAAGTCAGGGAGTCTGAAGCCTCCACCTCTTCTTTTTCTCTCTCAAGACAGCATGCTTTTTAAAGTCTTCTCCATTTCCATACAAGTGTTAAAATTTTTTTTCTATTATCTGTGAAAACTGCCATTGGTACTTTCATAGGACTGGCACTGAATCTGTAAACTGCATTTTGTAGTGTAGCCATTTGCACAATTTGGATTCTCCCAGTAGATGAGAATGGTATCTCTTTCCATCTCTTTGTGTCACCTTCGTTTCATCCATGCCTTATTCTTTTCTGTACACGAGTCTCTTCCCAGCCTAGGTACGTTTATTCCCAGGAATTTTACCCTTCTTGTTGCCAAGGTTAATGGGACAGCTTCCTTAGCTTCTATTTCTGCTTTTTGTTTTCATTTTATAAGAAAGCAAGTGTTTTCTCTGTTTTAATTTCATATCCATCAATCTCCTTAAAGTCCTTGATTAGTTCTAGTCACTGCCCAGTGGCATATTTGGATTCTCTGGGCATAGTATCACATCATGGGCAAATAGTTACAGTTTTACCTCTTCTTTTCCACTTCGTTTGAAAATTGTTTTCTTGTTCTCCTCTGATTGCTGTCACACGGAGTCCCAAAACTATACTGAGTAACAGTGGTGTGAATGGGCATCTTTGGCTTAATCATAACCTTAGGAGACATACTCTCAGTTTCTTACTATGGGAATCATGTTTACAGTGGATTTCTTGCTATGTGGCAGCCTGTATTAGGAAGATTGAAGAAGATTCCCTCTGATTCCACTGACTGTCCTTGTTTTCCCATACACCCATCATAAATAGGTGTTGAATTTTGTCAAATGTGTTTCCTGCATCTGTATCCTAAACAGTTTCAGGACCTTTCCTCAGAAAACTTAGTTATCCTTCACTGTTCTTTCTTCCTTTCGCCCCCTGATGCAAAGATCTGACTCATTCAAAAATGCCCTGATGCTGGGAAAGACTGAAGGTTAAACGAGAAGTGATCAGCAGAGGATGAGATAGTTACATAACATCATCAACCCTATGGTCATGAATCTGAACAAATTCTGGGAGATAGGGAAGGGACGTCTGGCAAGCTAGAGCCCATGGGATTCCAAAGAGTTGGGTATGACATACTGACTGAACAACAACACAAATTCTCTCATTCTGTGATTCACCTTATTATTCATTCTTGACTACTTCCTTTGGTAACTCACTGCACCCTATCCATATCTCAGTTATGTTTGATTTTACTCCTTATCATGCAGAAAGTTTCAGCCACATACCACTGTCTTTATTGCCACCCACCTGGCCCCAAATGTGTGGGTTTCTCAACTGCAGATGACTCAGTGGTCTCCTATCCATTCTCTAGAATCCACGTATGTTTCTCGAACACTGTCTACCTTGCTGCAGTCACCAGCTAAGCCGTGTGACAGAAACCAAGATCTTGAGAAGAGCCAATGAGAACTCTGAATTCTACCTTACTCTCAATCTTCACACTGTTCCTTTAACTCTATTCTGCAATCACACTGACCTTTTGGTCTCTGCTCTGTTCTTTTTGGTCTCACTGTCTGCTACGTCATTCGTTTGTCTTCCCTTGCTTGTTCTTTTTGGTTAATGCCTATGGGATCACTGCAGATGGTGATTGCAGCCATGAAATTAAAAGACGCTTACTCCTTGGAAGAAAAGTTATGACCAACCTTGATAGCATATTGAAAACCAGAGAATTTACTTTGCCAACAAAGGTCTGTCTAGTCAAGACTATGGTTTTTCCAGTGGTCACGTATGGATGTGAGAGTTGGACTGTGAAGAAAGCTGAGTGCCGAATAATTGATGCTTTTGAACTGTGGTGTTGGAAAAGACACTTGAGAGTCCCATGGACTGCAAGGAGATCCAACGAGTCCAGTCTAAAGGAGATCAGTCCTGGATGTTCTTTGGAAAGAATGATGCTAAAGCTGAAACTCCAGTACTTTAGCCACCTCATGCGAAGAACTGACTCATTGGAAAAGACTTTGATGCAGGGAGTGATTGGGGGCAGGAGGAGAACGGGATGGCAGAGGATGAGATGGCTGGATGGCATCACTGACTCGATGGATGAGAGTCTGAGTGAACTCCAGGAGTTGGGGATGGACAGGGAGGCCTGGCATGCTGCAGCTCATAGGGTCACAGAGTCCAACACGACTGAGCGACTGAACTGAACTGAACTGATAAGATCTTATTTTAACTTCCTCATGCACCTTTTTTCTGACTTTATGGATTGTTATTAGATTACTGTTTTAGATTGACTTGTTCTATGTGCTTTGATAGACTGCCTTCCCTGACTAGGACCGTCGATTAATTCCCATATCTATTTTGCTTTGGATTTTATTCTATTCTCTTCTGGAATAGAGGTCTTTATTTGAAACATATAACCTACA
The DNA here is from genome assembly GCA_006410655.1 of Kobus ellipsiprymnus. Taxonomy (NCBI): domain Eukaryota; kingdom Metazoa; phylum Chordata; class Mammalia; order Artiodactyla; family Bovidae; genus Kobus; species Kobus ellipsiprymnus. The sequence goes on along the minus strand of SJYR01004061.1, from coordinate 78,374 downwards.
TAATGGAATCGTTAAGAAACATGTTTGTTAAACTGCTAATCTTAAAAACTTAATAAACTCTGGAGTCGCAGACAGATTATTGAGATCCTATCCCTCCAAAAAAAAGAAAAAAAGAAGAAGAACTATATTGTTTACAAGTTAAAACAACCAACTTTGGTTATCTCTCATAAGATCAGCTAAAAAGAAATATCATCAGATTCTAAGAAAAGAATATCTTTCCATGACCTGTGGCCAAAGAACACCAAAAAAGTTAAAAAAAAAAAAAAGTAATCTCAGAGGCCTGTATCAAAGATAGTAAATAGCAGCAGACAGTGGCATTTCACCTTAAGAAAAACTGAAGCTAGAGTATGAATGTTTCATTTCCCTTTTCTTGGCAAATGGTAGTTGTTATTCTGTGGTGGGAATGGTTCCCATCGAATTCCCTGTAAGCAGAGTCCATGTTTGTTACTCACAGGACTAAATGGTGAAGGTCTTCAGGCTAAATGGAATGAGGGAAGTAAGGTATAGCAGAGGGAGAACAAAATCTAATCTCAAGCAGAAACCAAGTTGCACCATTCTTTATCTCACTTTGTATTACATCATTTGCTTCCATGTCTCTCAGTCAAAATTTCACCCATAGATGTGAAATTTTCACCTCTGGGGTGAGGAGGCTTTCATGTGACCAAAGGCAATTTTCCATAACAGAGAACCTTTCACAAAAATTTGTGGCCAGGATGTAGAGATGACAGATCCCTAGTCAAAGAGACCTGGGTAGTGCACTAAAAGAGGTATAGTCTGGGGCAGTCTTCCCAGCAGGCCACACTGGCTCTCTCTTTCTCTCTCTTTTTTTTTTTTTAACCACTGGTTTTCCTACTTATTGTTGCCTGATTTAGAGGCTACCTCTGACTCTTGGACCACTAGAATTTGTCATGAAGCAATTCTCTAAGCCAGGCTTCAGCACTATGTGAACTGTGAACTTCCAGATGTTCAAGGTGGGTTTAGATTCTGCCTTTGGCAGAGGAATCAGAGGTCATATGCCCAACATCCACTGGATCATCAAAAAAGCAAAATAGTTCCAGAAAAACATCTCTTTCTGCTTTATTGACTATGCCAAAGCCATTGACTGTGTGGATCACAATAAACTGGAAAAGTCTGGAAGACAAGGGAATACCAGATTACCTGACCTGACTCTTGAGAAATCTGTGTGCAGGTCAGGAAACAATAGTTAAAACTGGACATAGAACAACAGACTGGTCCCAAAGAGGGAAAGGATTACATCAAGGCTGTATACTGTCACCCTGCTTATTTAACTTAGATGCAGAGTACATCACAAGAAATGCTGGGCTGCAGGAAACACTAGCTGGAATCAAGACTGTTGACAGAAATATCAATAACCTCAGATATGCAGATGACACCACCCTTTGGCAAAAGTAAAGAACTAGAAAGCCTCTTGATGAAAGTGAAAGAGGAGAGTGAAAATGTTGGCTTAAAGCTTAACATTCAGAAAAATAAAATCATGGCATTCGGTCCCAACAGTTCATGGCAAATAGATGGGGAAACAGTGAGAGACTTTGTCAGGGAAACTTGACAAAGGGATCAAACCTGGCTCTCCCACGTTGTAGGCAGATATCTTACTTTCTGAGCCATGCACATCAAGAAAAATAATTCCATGAATTCCACCGACTAACCACCATGTTCAATGTCCAAGATCCTGGGTCCAATTGTCCTATTGAATGGTTCCTTTAATGGCTGCTACTAGTAATCTAGGCTCTAAAGTGAAAGTGAAAGATAATCAGTCACGTCTGAGTCTTTGCGACCCCGTGGACTCAGCAGTCCATAGAATCCTCTAGGACAGAATACTGGTGTGGGTAACCTATCGCTTCTCAAGCTGATCTTCCAATCCAGGAAGTCTCCTGTATTGCAGGCAGATTCTTTACCAACTGCGCTATCAGGAAAGTCCATTCCAGGCAGTGAAGTCAACCTCTAAAATGCATGCTCTATGCAAAGTGTTGCACACAGAATTAGATACTTATGAGTAAGAAGGCTTCTAAGAAGCAAAATAGCCAAGTGCTTGTAATTGAAAATATCTATATATGAAAGAGTTTAGAGGTTCCACGGAGATGTCTTGATTATGAAGCTTGCAGGAAAATGAAATTTTAGAAGACAGAGATTTGCAGGCCCACACTCATTCCATAATTCAGCTTCAGCAGCATAAATATTATTGATTGTATGCACTGTCCTCTGAGGCAGAAAAGGTTAAAGCTTAGAGTTGCACAATTGCTAACCTGATACAGTATCTTAATTATATAGATGAATAAACAGACATAGAGGGATGTTGCTTGTTTAAGCCCAGTAAGTTATTAGTATTAATCTTCCTCAGACAAGTTTGACCTGAGAAAATTGCAGCAAATCTCCAAGCTACTGTAAGGCTTATGTTTCCATAAGGCTGGACAAGGGACTACACTAAGCAATCTGATACTATATATAAGCCACTATTATCATTGTCATCATTTTCCATATTATTACTATTTTTCTCTCCTCCGCAGCAGTAACTGTGGTAGTTACATGCTCTTGACCACATCCCGATTAGGCAGAGCTTTTCACTAGTAGTCCAGGGCTCTTAATGTCTAGTGGTAGATTTCTTGGATGAATGTCAAAGATAAGCAGTAAGTCAGAGGTCAGATTGTTGTCCTACCTGTGGCTATTCATCAGAAAGAGAGAACCTATGTATAACTATGTCAGGAACTTGTAAGTGCTATGAGTAAATACACTCACGTGCTCTTCACACTATTAAAAACTTCATCTAAATAGAAGTGATAGTGAAAAACGATTGTAATAAGCATGTGTGATACATATTAACACACAGACCCCAGCCGGGTTATAGGTCGTGATGTATTTGTTGAAGCTTAGAGATGTTTCTGTAAGTTTCTGAATATGAAATTACGTGTGATTTAGACCTGTAAATACTATCAGGATTTGGTAGCAGAGACTGGGAAAGAAAGGAAGGACTATTCAGGCACAAGGAAGAATACTGACATGGCACAGAACAGGGAAAGAATAAACTATGGAGACTCAGGGCACCTGAATGACAGGTTATGTGTGGACATGTGCAATGGGCAGGGACAGCAGAAGAGATTAGAAACATCATAATATGTAGGTAGTGAAACTCATTAGAAATGCTTAAGTGGAGGAGTGATAAGTTATGATACCTCTTCTGTGGAGTAGCAATAATAACTAAGAGACTTTTCAGGACCCACTGCCCTTTCGTTTCAGAATGCTATATCTTCAACTTGCCTAAAATTAGCAGTACCGATGGAAGAGACTGATGCTTGCCCTAGTCCCTAATTCAGGACATAACAGCAGCTCCAGCTGCAGGGCAGCAAACTAGTGGAATTTTCTCCTTCCCGAACATTTCTTGAAGGGGTAGGATACAAGATGGAATAGGTGTTAGGACCTAGTGAGGAAACATGTTGCAGCCGAAATTCTGCATCAGCAGCCATAGTTTCACATAGTTCTAGCAGCATGATTAAAAGCATATTTACTTTCTTCAGATGTTCACTGCTGGAATTTAACACCAACAGCCCCTGTAAGACTTCCTCATGGGCACTGGTGCTTCTAGATACACAGCAGCCCCTCTTCAACCCAGCACCAAGTTGCATTTATTATTTTAACTGTAGGTACAAAGACTACCACTGTGCCTCGTATGTATTGATCTTGTTGCAGACCATGTACAGGAAAGGTAAGTTCTAAGAACCTCTTAATCTGCAGTTGGTTCTGCATGCCTATGGGTTCTGTGTTAATTTGGGACTTGCCAATACCTGGTCTCTAGAATCTATGACAAAGAACATAAACCCTATTGAATGGTGGAGAAGAATGGATTTTTCTGGTTTTTTTTTTTTTCCTTTAAAAAAAAAAAAGAGAAATGAGACTCAATGAATTGGGAGGTAAGCCAGATTTCCAGAGTTTAATATTTTTTTCAATCTGTCCCTCTATGCTTTGACTTATCCCCGTCCACAATATCATAAACCTGTCTCATTCACAAGTGTACCTCTGGAAATACAAAAAGATGCTCTGTAGAAAAGAGATTGTATAGGTTAGTTTCTCTTGAAAGAGATGCAGGAAAATACATGGGTTGAGGTTTTCTTTAGGTCAAAATATCTAACTTAATAGAGTAGGGAATAGCAAACCACTCCTGTTTTCTTGCCTGGAAAATCCCATGGACAGAGGAGCCAAGCAGCTTACATTCCATGGGGTTGCATAGTCAAGCATGACTGAACAAGTGCGTGTGTGCGTACACACACACACACATCTAATTTACATTAAGATACAAAACTGTCCCCTGTTTTTGAAAGTGTTAAATTCAGTTAACATTGATGGATGAAGAATTCATCTAAATTATCTCTATGCCTCTTTTATGGACTGCTGGCTGTTTATTTTCCTTGAAGAGAAAGAAAAAAAAAAAAACTTTTCTCCTATGCAGAGAGACTTTTGCTTCATTTCGTCTATCAACATTTTGGAATTTCTTTCCTGTTACCTGAAATAAGGATTTCTACATTGTTTTGGCTTTAGGGGGTCTGGTCCACTGGTATATTTCTTTTTGGATCTGGTAATAAGAACCTCTAATGTAATGTTTCCCGTGTCTAGAGCAATAGGGAGTGCAATGGAAGGCTCTGCAACTGAGGTGCAATGATAACCTTGAGAACTCCATATATCTCTTCCTTATCTAGGAGCAGCGGGCTACTTTACAACTAGAACAGATCTCTTAAACACTAGACAGCCACAAGAACTCATCTCCCAAGTGTATGTTGCTCTGCTTCCTGTGTGTGCCATGCTGTCATGCATACTTGTATGTCACAAGTAAAAGAAGTTTTCGATTCCATTGTATTACACAATTATTTCCATAGCAAGAATGTGAATCCCCCACATATTCCGTTCTCCAAGCTAATAGACCAAGAATGTATCAAGAAGTCTGAAAGTCCATTTTCTGAAGGAGTTCCCGATTTAGTGAAATTTTCACAGGTTTTTCACGTATTTGCCTATTTCACACTGTAGTAAGATTGATAAGAAGTCATGAGGTCGGTCATGATTGTCTCCATGAGAAACACATCAGAGGTACTGCTAGAGGTATCTGGGTGCTCCGGAGAAGCTGACGTTAGCAAGATGGACTCCACAGTGACATATTTGAAGGTGTCAGAAGCAATGGGCTAGACTGATTGATTTCTTTAGTAAAACAAAAAGGGATGGCCAATAAGGTCACAAGTGATCCTGTGAAAAGTCTAAGCAAGAGTTGAAATCTGTGGTTTCCATTTGAGAGCAAGCTGAATCATCATATGCAGGCTGTGAGGGGGAAGACTTAACAAGCATTAACTGGGAGAAATAGGATCTTATTGATATCTATGACAAATGAACTATGTATAAGGGTTGCTGATTTCTCCTCAGTGTTACCCCCACACTGTTAAGTCAATCAGCAAACTCACAGCCCACTTTCCCATGGCTTTTCTTTATTTACAACAGTCCTCAGAAGCTTGGCATGTCTGGACTTCTGCATTTTATCTCCCTTTACATTCACTTGCACACGTCTAGTATGGTAGGAGGAGTTTCTATAAAATGGTTCATGTTTAGTGGCAGGAAGTCATTTAGCACAATCCTTACAGTCGAAGAACTGAGAGAAAAGTCCTAACACAAAAATGTGGCTTCCAGGCTAGTGCTATCTTCATTTTGTGTAAGGAGAGATGTATTCAAAGATAAAGGAAGAGAAGTCCCAGATAGGTGTTTATATGATCTCGTAATTGAAATATTATGAGGATGCTCCAACAAACCTCTCATACTATCCACTGGAAACAGATGGAATGGAAGCCACAGTTACAGAAAACTAACTGTACTGAACACTTGTCTAACCTTGTCTAACTCAGTGAAACTATGAGCTAGGCCATATACAGTCATTCAAAAGGGAATGGTCATGGTGGAGAGTTCTGACAAAATGTGGCCTACTGGAAAAGGGAAAGGCAAACCACTTCAGTATCCTTGCCTTGAGAACCCCAGGAGTCATATGAAAAGGCAAAAAGATAGGACACTGAAAGATGAACTCTCTGGGTAACTAGGTGCCAAATATGCTTGGAACAAAGACAGAGGGTCATAATATTGTACTGGAGGCAGTGATGAAAACCACCCCCAAGAACAACTGTAAAAAGGGAAATTTTTTTCACTCAATAGCTGAGTGAAGAAGAGAATGAAAAACAATAGAGAAAAGGAAAGATATATCTACGAGAATGCAGAGTTCCAAAGTATATCAAGGAGAGAGAAGATAACCTTCCTAAGTATTCAATGCAAAGAGATAAAGGAAAACCATAGACTAAGAAAGATTAGCTATCTCTTCAAGAAAGATAGACATACAAAGGGAACATTTCATGCAAAGAGGTGCACAATAAAGGACAAAAACTGTATGAACCTAACGGAAGAAGAAGACACTAAGAAGAGGTGCCAAGAATACACAGAACTATTGACAGTGACTGAGAACCACGATGGTGTGCTCACTCACCTAGAGCCAGACTTAGGAACCACCACTATGAACAAAGCAAATGGAGGTGATGGAATTCTGGTAGAATTATGTCAAATCCTGGATGATGAGGCTGTCAAAGTGCTATACTCAATACCCCAGCAAACTTGGAAAACTCAGCAGTGGCCAGAGTATTGGAAAAGGTCAGTTTTCATTCTATTCCCAAAGAAATGGCCTGTCAAAAATGTTCAGACTACCAACAATTGCACTCATCTCACACACTAGCAAAAGAGTGCTCAAAGTCTCCAAGTCTTCAACAGCAAATGAACAGAGAACTTGTAGATGCTCATGCAGGATTTAGAAAAGGCAGAGGTTCCAGAGAGCAAATTAACAACATCCGCTGGATCACAGAAAAATCAAGAGAATTCCAGAGAAACATGAAGTTCTCTTTCACTGAGTACGCTAAAGCCTTGGACTGCATGGATCACACAACAAACTGGAAAATGCTTAAGGAACTGCCAACACCAAAACAACTTACCTGCAGCCTGAGAAATCTCTATGCAGGTTAAGAAGCAACAGTTAGAATCGGACGTGGAAAAATAGGCTGATCCCTAATTGGGGGGAAAGGAGTATGTCAAGGTTGTATTTGCCACTTTGCTTATTTAGCTGATATGCAGAGAACAGTATATGAAAGCCTGGATTTGATGAAGCACAACCTGGAATCAAGATAGTGGGGAGAAACATCAACTTCAGATATGCCGATATGCATAACTCAGATGTGCATATTACAACCTCAGATATGAGGATGACACCACCATTTGTCAGAAAGCGAGGAGGAACTGAAGAGTCTGTACTGATGAAAGTCAAAGTGGACAGTGAAAAAGCTGGCTTAGAACTCAACATTCAGAAAACGAAGATCATGGCATCCGGTCCCATCACTTCATGCTGAATAGAAAGGCAAACAGTGGAAACACTGACAGACTTTACTTTGCTCAACTCCAAAATCACTCCAGATGCTGAATACAGCCATGGAATTCAAAGGCACTTGCTCCTTGGAAGAAAAGCTATGACAAACCTAGACAACATATTAAAAAGCAGAGACATTAACCTACCGACAGAGGTCCGTCCAGTCAAATCTATGGCTTTTCCTGTAGTCATGGATGGGTGTGAGAACTGGACCATAAAGAAACCTGAATGGCAAAGACTGATGTTTTTGAACTGTGGTGTTGCAAAAGACTCTTGAGAGTCTCCTGGATTTCCAGATCAGCCAGTCAGTCCTGAATATTCATTGACAGAACTGATGCTGAAGCTCCAACAGTGTGGATACCTGATGTGAAGAACTGATTCATTGGAAAAGATGCTAACACTGGGAAAGACTGAAGAGATGACAGAGGATGAGATGGTTGGATGTCATCATTGCTTCAATGCACATGAGTCTGAAAAAGCTAGGGGGAGCTGGTAATGAATAAGCAAGCTTGGCATGCTGTAGTCAATGGGTCACAAAGAGTCGAACACGACTGAGTGACTCAACTGAACTGAATGGAATAATGCTCATGAGAACCTTCCACTATATGGCTATGAAGTATATCAAGTGTTGGAACAAGTCTGATACAAAAAGTCTCCACAAGTTCCACTGCTGCTGCTGCTGCTGCTGCTGCTAAATCGCTTCAGTCGTGTCCAACTCTGTGCGACCCCATAGATGGCAGCCCACCAGGCTACCCTGTCCCTGGGATTCTCCAGGCAAGAACACTGGAGTGGGTTGACATTTCCTTCTCCAATGCATGAAAGTGAAAAGTGAAAGTCAAGTCACTCAGTCATGTCCGACTCTGCGACCCCATGGACTGAAGCCTACCACGCTCCTCTGTCCATGGGATTTTCCAGGCAAGAGTAGTAGAGTGGGGTGCCATTGCCTTCTCCAACAAGTTCCACAACACCTCCCAAATAGCTCTTGAATTTCTAAGTGGTGACACTGCACTTGGTCTACTCTAGTACGCTGAGGCATTAATATTGAAAAAGCTTGGACGCCATATGTCCCCAAGGCCTGCAGCCATGCCTGAAGCAGCTCCCACCACCTTAGGAAGTCAGATCGTAGTTCAGAAATCTCCCCTTCATTCTCCTTTCCAACTTCCTACGTCATATCACCCACCAGTAGCATTCTCTGTCCCTGGCCTAGGAAAGATTCTCTGTTCTTGGAGCCTTCACTGAATTCCACAAGTGTCCATGCATTGTCCATATTTTGAGGTGCCTGCTGACTGACTGGAAACATTTGAGGAATGGAAATGAGAGGCTGAAAAAAGGCCTACAGTGAAATTTATTAAGTTCCATAGAGGGAACCTGTACTTCTTTTTAGCTAAGTTGACTGCTGTTAGTGATTTAAATCCTGTTGACCTCATCATTGAGGAGATGACGATTTTATCTCCGAAACTGGCACTAAAGGCTTCTGAATGGCTTCACTTTCTGTGTCCCTCTTCTTCAAGGCCTACTGTACGTGTACTGTTACCTCCAAATGTTCTCAGTTGAGCACGCCTTGGGCCTGATGTGCTGCAGTACAGTCTTCCAGGTGTGACTAAGGTGGATGGTGGAGAGGTCTTGCTAGCACAGTTTCTCGAGCTGGTAGATGACTTGAAGTCTATCAGTCCCGGGGACGTGTTCCTGGCATGGCTGAAGGTGTTAATGGTGAGCTTGCCTGGAACTGTAGTTTTGCTGCTCATCGTGGCTCTTGTTGAGGTTGAGGACCATATATCTCTCCATGGGTTGGGACCCTTCAGTCTGGACTGGATTGTATTTCTGGTTTATTTTCTATTTCAGATATGTAGTTAGGAAGCTAGAATGGTGGCCTCTTTGGGGTCTCAGGAATCCAGAGGACTGGAGAGAAGAGTGGTGGCCATAGACGACAAACTCTACTGTGGACAAGGTGACACCAGCATGCCCACGTGGCCAGCTGTGTGGGGGGCGGGCCTAGGCAGCTCCAATGGTTTGAAAGGCTTTGTGATCCTCTAGGCTGCCTCATGGCTACTGCAGCCTAGTGTCTTGGTGAGGGGAGGTTTAGGGAGGCACGGTGACCATAACATCACAACTTTGCTGTTTCACTACAGCAATAGGCAGCAATGCCTTGGTCACTACCATTTGCCTCCTAGTATTTTAAAAGAGATGTATGGGAAGGATAAAAGGACAGGACTGTATCTTTTTAATGAGGTCAGACTGCTTTCCTGATGTGTTTATTTTCTTCTACTACTGCCTGTGAATTATGCTCACTTTAATATTTCATAGGTCAACTTCATCCATGAAATAGGATTACATTCTATCCCAGCTGAATCTCCAAAGAGACAGTGAAACCTCTTAGGGAGCATGAGGAATCTATGAGGATTATCAGTTGATGGGAAAGCTCTTTGCCATTTTCCATTCCCTGAAAATATGTGTAAGAAAAGGACACCTCTTTTGGAACTGACAGCTTCTTTTCAAGACAAAGTGCGTGTGTGTACCGGTTTGCTAGGGTTGCCATAACAAAGTGCGCCATACCAAGTAGCCTCAATAAATGTTTTCTCCAGCTCCTGGGGATCAAGTCAGTAATCAAAGGGTCAGCATATCTGTCTTCTTCTGACTTCTCTTTTGTATTGTAACTGGCCATTGTTTGCCTTTATCTTCACATAGTAATGCCTCTGTGTTGTTTGCAACTGATCTGTTCTTACAAAGTGCCTGTCATATTAACCCAACTACCTATGTAGAGGCCCTATTTCCAAAAAAGCTCAGAAAGAAATTATATCTTATGGAGTTTGACTACATATAAAGTATGGAAATCCATAAAACCTCGAATAGCCAAAGCAATCTTGAGAAAGAAGAATGGAACTGGAGGAATCAGCCTGCCTGACTTCACGCTATACTACAAAGCGATAGTCATCAATAGAGTATGGTACTAGCACAAAGGCAGAAACATAGATCAATGGAACAAAATAGAAAGCCCAGAGATAAATCCATACACCTAAGGACATCTTATCTTTGTCAAACGAGGCAAAAGTATACAGTGGAGAAAAGACATCTGTTCAACAAGTGGTGCTGGGAAAACTGGTCAACCTCTCGTAAAAGAATGAAACTAGAACACTTTCTAACACCATATACAAAAAATAAATTCAAAATAGATTGAAGATCTAAACGTAAGACCACAAACTATAACACTTCTACAGGAAATATAGGCAAAACACTCTCAGATGTAAATCACAGCAAGATCTTCTGTGACCCACCTTCCAGAATAATGGGAATAAAAGCAAAAATAAAACAAATTTGACCTAATTAAAATTAAAAGCTTTTGCACAATGAAGGAAACTATAAGCAAGGTGAAAAAACAGCATATAGAATGAGAGAAAATAATATCAAATGAAGCAACTGACAACAAATTAATCTGAAAAATATAAAGCTCAATTGAGCTGGAATTGCAGCTCAATTCCAGAAAAGTAAATGATGCAAAAAAAAAAAAAAAAAGGCCAAAGTACTAAACAGACATTTCACCAAAGAAGACAATACAGATGGCTAACAAATACATGAAAAGATGATCAACATCACTCAGTATCAGAGAACTGCAAATCAAACCCACAATGAGGTACCATCTATTTATTGTCACAAACATCTATTTTTACCACAGGTATCTATTTATTTAATGTTTATCACAAACCTCTATTATTACCACAATGTGATACCATCTATTTATTGTCTACAAACAATAAATGAGAGGGTGAAAAGAAAAAGGAATCCTCTCACACTATTGGTGTGAATACAAGATAGTACAGCCACTATGGAGAACAATATAAAGATTCATTAAAAACCAGGAAATAGAACTGCCATATGACCCAGCAATCCCTCTGCTGGGGATACACAACAAGGACACCAGAATTACAAGACACGTGCGCCCCAATGTTAACTGCAGCACCGTTTACAATAGATAGGACATGGAAGCAACTTAGATGTCCATAGGCAGATGAATAGACCTGAAAGCTGGGGTACATATACACAGTAGAATATTACTCAGCTATTAAAAAGAATGCATTTGAATCAGTTCTATTGATGTGGATGAAACCGCCGCCTATCATGAAGAGCAAAGTAAGTCAGAAAGAAAAATTAATGCATACATATGGAATTAGGAAAGATGGTAACAATGACCCTATATACGAGACAGCAAAAGAAACACAGATGTAAAGAACAGACTTTGGGACTCTGTGGGAGAAGGCAACGGTGTGATGCTTTGAGAGAACAGCATTGAAACATGTATATTATATATATGAAATAGATTGCCAGTCCAAATTTGATGAATAAGACAAGATGCTCAGGACTGGTGCACGGGGATAACCCTGAGGGATGGGAGGAAGGGTCAGGATGGGGAACGCATGTACACCCATGGCTGATTCATGTGAACATTTGGCAAAAGCCACCCCAATAATGTAAAATAATTAACCTCCAATTAAATAAAATTTTTGAAAAGAGAAAAAATAAAGATTAGAAAATATTTTAATTAAGTGATAATAAAAACACAGCATATCAGAATTCATGAGATGTATATCTAGAAATGCTTATACTTTTATATGTTTGTATTAAAAAGTAATAAAAGCTTAAGCCAATGGAAAAAAAAATCATAAACTCCCTCAAAGCTTTCCATGAAGGCCACATATAGAAAACATGAGGGAGGGGTGTGATTAGCTGTTGCAAACTTCTTGCTGTCAGAAACTGTGTTCTTGAGGTAAGGTGGTGGTCAGCTGAGTTCCTGTAATCCTCAAGGGAAAACAAATATTATTCCCTATGCCCTGAAAGGAGATTCCCAAGATTGACTTTCACCCTCCAAGGTCCTGGTTGTGAGGAGAGGGTCCCTGAGTAGGCCAGTTATCCTGTCTGGGAGCATCCATCTAGCACCCAGTCTTGTTACTTCCAGGAGTGCCCAGTCACAGCTTGAAGAGGCAGTTATCAGTTCTCTGTACCCTCTCCTTACCAAGGCCCCCACACCCTGCCCAGGCACCTTCAATGAGAGAGCCAGGTACCCAGCATGAAGCTGGCTCTCAGCCTCCTCAGTCTATCCAAATGGGGAGCTGGGTCCTGTACACTGTGACCCATGGAGATTGCCACAACCATTCGGACATGAATGTGGGGATGGGACACGTTGCCCATTGCACTGAAACTTGGGCCAAGCCAGTGAGTGGATCCAGCAAGGACTCTGGGACTCTGTAAGACACAGACTGCCCCAAAGCTTGCCCATGCTCCACAGTTCATTACCCAGCCCAAGGCCCAAGGACCTGGAGGGCCCTGTGGGAAGGCTGTAATATAACTTTCAGTGCATTTTGCTGAGAGGTTTCTGTTGGTGGTGTTGGGTTTTCTAACTTCCCTAGTGATCTTGGGCTGAGGCCTGCAGCTCTGTTTCCATCCTGCCTCTATTTTAGTATCTTGCTTGGTGAGCTTATTGAAACTGTGACTAAAAGTTGGTAACTTGGGCCATCATGGGCCATTTCCACTAGCCCGATGACCACATTCTACATTGTGTCTATAACATATGGATTTCAACTTAACAATGTCATGCGATGTGAAAGTGTTTGTCTTCCTCTAACTGAAGTAGTAAACTCAGCATAAAGTTATGACCAAGCTGGATAGCATATTGAAAAGCAGAGATATTACTTTGCAAACAAAGGTCCATCTAGTCAAGGATATGGTTTTTCCAGTGGTCATGTATGGATGTAAGTTGGACTGTAAAGAAAGCTGAGCACTGAATAACTGATGATTTTGATCTGTGGAGTTGGAGAAGACTCTAGAGAGTCCCTTGGACTGCTTGGAGATACAACCAGTCCATTCTAAAGGAAATCAGTCCTGGGTGTTCTTTGGAAGGAATGATACTGAACCTGAAACTCCAGTACTTCGGCCACCTTATGTGAAGAGTTGACTCATTGGAAAAGACTCTGATGCTGGGAGCGACTGGGGGCAGGAGGAGAAGGGGATGGCAGTGGATGAGATGGCTTCATGGCATCACTGACTCAATGGATGTGAGTCTGTGTGAACTCCAGGAGGTGGTGATGGACAGGGAGGCTTGGCGTGCTGCAATTCATGGGGTTGCAAAGAGCCAGACACGACTGAGCAATTGAACTGACTGTCCCCAAGGACATATATTGCAAATGGGGCTACCATTTATTTACTCACTGCTGGAATTTAGTTGACATGTAATGAATTTCCAACAATTATTTCTGCGCTAAAGCTGTATTACAGTTTTGCTTTAGTTTTTGCTGTACCTATGTCAAAATGAATCAATTTTAGATATACATACATCCCGTCAGTTTTGGATTTCCTCACCATTTAGGTCACCACAGAGCAGAGTCATGTTCCCTTGTTCTTTTACTTTTCTCAAAATGAAGTTTGTTTGTTTGTTTGTTTTTAATATAACTGTGGGTTAATTCCTATACAATATTGTGATGATTTCTGCCATGCATCAACATTAATAAGCCATAAGTATACAGAGGTTCCATCCATCCTGGAGTTTCTCTCAAATCCCTCTTTATGCTATTCTTCAGGGTTGTTCTAGAGCACTTCCTTTGCATGCCCTGCTTCAGCAGATGAAAACCTGAAAGATGATTTTTCTGCATGAAATGTGTAATTTTCTCTATTTCCCATGTGAAAACATGGATTCAGATATTTCTACCTGAAATAGGAAATCTGTATTTCATGTTTGAAAATCTACTTGTATACTTTGCTTCATCATGTATGGAATCTTGTCTGTTTCACATATGGATATCTGTGGACACGTTTTCTTACATGAATGGGGAGTTCTATATATTTTAGATATGAAAAGTTGAGCATACACTCCCCTGCTTGAATTCTGAAATTGTATACATTTCCTATACGAAAATCTCAATGATAGTTTACTGAAATGAAGTATGTAAGTAATACCTGGGGAGCGAATATGGAATTGGAATTATCTCTACTTCATAAGTGAAACTTTGGGCACCATTGTTTCTTGTTGAAATACTTAATTCTTTGCATTTCTCATGGATAAAACAAGGACTGTCCACCATGAAATATGGAGTTCTCTACTCTGTATTGCCTGTATCAAAATCTAGGCATCATTCTCCTTCATGAAAGTTGGACTTCTTTATATTTCACATCTGAAATCAGAATGAACATTTTCCTGTGAGAAATAAATAAATCTATGCATTTCATACGAACCACTAGTTCTTCCGTCTCTGAATCACCTTTTTGCATTTGTGTCTCTGTGCTTTGCACACGTGTGTGTACACGTGTGTACTTGTGTCACCTGTTTGTGTGTATTTGTGTGTGTGTGTGTGTGTGTGTTTGTGTGTGTGTGTGTGTCTGGGAGGAGCTCTGTTCCTCTGGGAAGTGCATCCACATGCACACAACCTTAGCTACCCGGGTGCCTGCTCTAAGCTGCAGGCCGGGGTGAAAGGCCAAGACCCTCACAGACCATAGGCCATGGGCTCCAGCGTGTTTTGGCATGGGGCTGCGTTGTGCGACCGGGAAAGCAAGAAGAGGAAAGTGCTTTTCTTCTTCCTCTGAGAATGCCTGCATTCCTGCCACTGCTCAAGCCTAAGGCACAAGTTTACAGATCATTCTGCAGCAGGTGCATGTCGGTGACATCAGTGTAAGCACGCCCCCACCCTGCCCCCTCCTTTCTCATCCCCACACCCCTGCCCATCCGAGGTGAATACCTCTGTCCCTGAGATACCCAGGAAACCTGTTTCACCTGTGTGGATTCCTGAGCTCATGGGATTGCCGGCTGCCCAGAGGCAATTTCAAGCTTGAGGATGATTGCAGCGTCAGGTGTCCTGGCTCTCCCAGTCGCTGGTCAGGCACTGCGGCACTGTTCATCAAACAAACGGCTTGTGTGGACCCGCCCACTTTGTGCTGGGATGTGTTTGACCTCTGGGTCACCAGCTGCCAGAAGGCACAGAATTCTAAGGGGCGTGTCCCAGGAGCCAACGCCTTTAGACTGCATTTGATTGGTTCCTTGATGAGGTCTGGATGTCGGGGTGGAGAGTTTAGCCCCTTCCCGCTGCCATACTAGGCCTGCATGGTGGCACAGGGTTCTGCACGTGCGGGTCTCCCTTTCCCTGCTCATTGGCTGTGAGCAAAAATCCTGTTCTTAGTACCAAGGAAACTGAGGGCGTGGGGTGGAGTGTGCTGGCTGTCTGCTGTGCTCTCTTGTCCAGCTTGTTTGCAGCTCGGGGCTACGGTAAGAACACCATGGAGAGTGAGATGGGGCCAGAGGAAGGCGGCAGCACCCCAAGATCCTGGATCTTAGTTGTGACCCCCTGTCTTCACGAGGGGTGGGGGAGCGCATGGCAGAGGCGATGCAAGCCCCAGGTGGTGCACCAGGGGAGAAGTCCGCACTTTTCTGGGTGGAGGCAGGGGAGGAGGGACAGGTAGTGGGAATCAGACAGGAGTTCCAGCTTCTGGTGTTAGACGTCATGGAGGACGTGGAGGTGGTGGTGTACGAGGAGTAGGAGCAGGTGTCCTCTGAGGGACAGGGCCAGGAACATCCAAGGCCCAGAGCCCCGAGTGACCAGCCTGCACTGGAGGCACTGGTGGCCCTGCAACTGGAGTTGGATCCCATGAATAAGAAAGCCCAAAGGGTGCATGCTTGCCTAAAGCATAAGAACTGTGAGGCTGAAGCTGCATCTAGAACAAGGAAGCTTTAGTTGACATGTAATGAATTTCCAACAATTATTTCTGCGCTAAAGCTGTATTACAGTTTTGCTTTAGTTTTTGCTGTACCTATGTCAAAATGAATCAATTTTAGATATACATACATCCCGTCAGTTTTGGATTTCCTCACCATTTAGGTCACCACAGAGCAGAGTCATGTTCCCTTGTTCTTTTACTTTTCTCAAAATGAAGTTTGTTTGTTTGTTTGTTTTTAATATAACTGTGGGTTAATTCCTATACAATATTGTGATGATTTCTGCCATGCATCAACATTAATAAGCCATAAGTATACAGAGGTTCCATCCATCCTGGAGTTTCTCTCAAATCCCTCTTTATGCTATTCTTCAGGGTTGTTCTAGAGCACTTCCTTTGCATGCCCTGCTTCAGCAGATGAAAACCTGAAAGATGATTTTTCTGCATGAAATGTGTAATTTTCTCTATTTCCCATGTGAAAACATGGATTCAGATATTTCTACCTGAAATAGGAAATCTGTATTTCATGTTTGAAAATCTACTTGTATACTTTGCTTCATCATGTATGGAATCTTGTCTGTTTCACATATGGATATCTGTGGACACGTTTTCTTACATGAATGGGGAGTTCTATATATTTTAGATATGAAAAGTTGAGCATACACTCCCCTGCTTGAATTCTGAAATTGTATACATTTCCTATACGAAAATCTCAATGATAGTTTACTGAAATGAAGTATGTAAGTAATACCTGGGGAGCGAATATGGAATTGGAATTATCTCTACTTCATAAGTGAAACTTTGGGCACCATTGTTTCTTGTTGAAATACTTAATTCTTTGCATTTCTCATGGATAAAACAAGGACTGTCCACCATGAAATATGGAGTTCTCTACTCTGTATTGCCTGTATCAAAATCTAGGCATCATTCTCCTTCATGAAAGTTGGACTTCTTTATATTTCACATCTGAAATCAGAATGAACATTTTCCTGTGAGAAATAAATAAATCTATGCATTTCATACGAACCACTAGTTCTTCCGTCTCTGAATCACCTTTTTGCATTTGTGTCTCTGTGCTTTGCACACGTGTGTGTACACGTGTGTACTTGTGTCACCTGTTTGTGTGTATTTGTGTGTGTGTGTGTGTGTGTGTTTGTGTGTGTGTGTGTGTCTGGGAGGAGCTCTGTTCCTCTGGGAAGTGCATCCACATGCACACAACCTTAGCTACCCGGGTGCCTGCTCTAAGCTGCAGGCCGGGGTGAAAGGCCAAGACCCTCACAGACCATAGGCCATGGGCTCCAGCGTGTTTTGGCATGGGGCTGCGTTGTGCGACCGGGAAAGCAAGAAGAGGAAAGTGCTTTTCTTCTTCCTCTGAGAATGCCTGCATTCCTGCCACTGCTCAAGCCTAAGGCACAAGTTTACAGATCATTCTGCAGCAGGTGCATGTCGGTGACATCAGTGTAAGCACGCCCCCACCCTGCCCCCTCCTTTCTCATCCCCACACCCCTGCCCATCCGAGGTGAATACCTCTGTCCCTGAGATACCCAGGAAACCTGTTTCACCTGTGTGGATTCCTGAGCTCATGGGATTGCCGGCTGCCCAGAGGCAATTTCAAGCTTGAGGATGATTGCAGCGTCAGGTGTCCTGGCTCTCCCAGTCGCTGGTCAGGCACTGCGGCACTGTTCATCAAACAAACGGCTTGTGTGGACCCGCCCACTTTGTGCTGGGATGTGTTTGACCTCTGGGTCACCAGCTGCCAGAAGGCACAGAATTCTAAGGGGCGTGTCCCAGGAGCCAACGCCTTTAGACTGCATTTGATTGGTTCCTTGATGAGGTCTGGATGTCGGGGTGGAGAGTTTAGCCCCTTCCCGCTGCCATACTAGGCCTGCATGGTGGCACAGGGTTCTGCACGTGCGGGTCTCCCTTTCCCTGCTCATTGGCTGTGAGCAAAAATCCTGTTCTTAGTACCAAGGAAACTGAGGGCGTGGGGTGGAGTGTGCTGGCTGTCTGCTGTGCTCTCTTGTCCAGCTTGTTTGCAGCTCGGGGCTACGGTAAGAACACCATGGAGAGTGAGATGGGGCCAGAGGAAGGCGGCAGCACCCCAAGATCCTGGATCTTAGTTGTGACCCCCTGTCTTCACGAGGGGTGGGGGAGCGCATGGCAGAGGCGATGCAAGCCCCAGGTGGTGCACCAGGGGAGAAGTCCGCACTTTTCTGGGTGGAGGCAGGGGAGGAGGGACAGGTAGTGGGAATCAGACAGGAGTTCCAGCTTCTGGTGTTAGACGTCATGGAGGACGTGGAGGTGGTGGTGTACGAGGAGTAGGAGCAGGTGTCCTCTGAGGGACAGGGCCAGGAACATCCAAGGCCCAGAGCCCCGAGTGACCAGCCTGCACTGGAGGCACTGGTGGCCCTGCAACTGGAGTTGGATCCCATGAATAAGAAAGCCCAAAGGGTGCATGCTTGCCTAAAGCATAAGAACTGTGAGGCTGAAGCTGCATCTAGAACAAGGAAGCACCATCATCCAGGGAATCCATGGCTTCTGGGTCGAAGTTGTATCCCTTGGTGTGGTGCTTGTGAATTTTTTTTTTTTTTTAACATGGTCTATTGCAGGAGCAGTTTACAGATCTGGCAGTTCTGGTACAAAATTTACCTTTTGAGATGATGGGTAATGATTACTGTCCTGCATATCTGTCCCTGATATTAGGTGTGATGTCCTTGTTTTTACATAATTCTATTAGGTGTGATGGCCTTACTCTTTAGGCTAGCTTTGTTCTTCCAGCACTTTTCCCGCTAACATCTAGAGGCTTCTTGACCTACAGCAGTTTATGAACCACCCCAAATGTCAGTTATGATGAGCAACCAAGATGCAGACATGATTCACTTCATGACCAACTTGAAGGTCAGGCAGGGGATACTGATGATTGTGGAAGGGAGGTGATTGGGGAGGGAAGAGAACATGGTTTATCTGTGAAAACAGGAAAGGACAGCTCTTTTGTAAACAGGTTTCACACCCAGGCAACTAGCCACCCCCTGACACTGTGTCTTGGTAGGTGGAAGAATTCAGGCATCCCACTCATCACTGCAAGATTACATTGTCCTGTTGGAGAAATAGGTATTGCCAGAATAAAATGATTGTTAAAGAGTATCTGATTAATGTCACTGGTAAGAGACAGCTCCCTGGATTTGGGAGGTGGGGGCAGAAAAGTGTAGGTTGAATTGGAAAATGATTTAGGTCTTTCTCCCATACTCATTTTTCTGCAGGATACCGACCATCTCGTTCCACTCCAGTTTAGTGGTAAGGCATACAGCCGCAAGCACCCACAACAGGAGCATTAACTTCTTCAACTTGTTCTTTGACTAGAACGTCACAGTATCTGACTGGATTGCTGAATTGGGGTCCCATGTGGCCACTGAGCCAGAACTGGTGATTTATGTTGTAGTTGTTGGTGGTGCACGGAAGTGATTATGGTCTGGCCAGCCTGTGCTGACCTTGTTCATTTCCCTGGTTGATCATTATAAAGGATCTGTGGCCCAGTCCTTTGCAGTACTATGTGACAAGGAAGGCTTTACCATGAGAGGCACTGGGAGGACAAGAGTTGAGGTACCCAGGGGCTGAGCATTGGCATAAATGTTGCCCAGGAACTTGGGTCATTTATTTCACTTGTGGATAAAGTGAGACTGTGGAACAGAGTGACACCAGGGCATGAGGGAATCAGCAAAAGACAGCAAGGGTAGAGAACTGTAGTGAAAATCAGGCTCTAACTAGAGAAGCTTGAGGTAGATGAAGTGGCCTGTCCAAGCCAAAGTCACTCCAATTTAGATCGAAGTCATTTGCACATCTCTGAACTGTCATTCCATGGCCAACAAGTCCACCCTCAGGCTCCTCTTAAATTGGGGCCCACCTACTATTCCTCATGAAGTCCCCTTTCCAAAAAGTCTTCAGTCTCCTTTGTACAATTTGGTTCTACCACTGACCATCATTTGATTCTATTTTGATCATCACACTTGTTTTTATTTTATTTTACTTTGCATCTTTTCCACCTGATACCCTCATTCTGAGATTACTGACCACTGTGCAGGATTATGGAGAATAGTCTTTTATTTATTTTAACTGGAGGATTATTACTTTACAATACCATGACAGGTTTTGCTCTACAATGGCCAATGTTAATCACCCATAGGTATACACATACTACCACAAATGCTAAACCCACCACCCACCACCCTCCCCTTCTGGTCTTTTTGGGTTGTGCGACAACATGACTTTGGTTGACTTGCTTCATGCATCAAACTTGCACTGATCATCTGTTTTACATGAAGTAATGCAAATGTTTTAGAGCTATTTTCTCAAATTAACCCACCATCACCATCTCCCCCTGAGACCAAAGTCTGTTTTTTATATGTCTGTGTCTTATTTGCTTCCCTGCATGTTGGATGCTCAGTACCACCTACAAGGTCCTCAATTCCATATATTTGTGTTAACATACAGTGTTTGTTTTTCTCTTTCTGACTTACTACACTCAATATAATATGTTCCACGTTCATTCCATCTCATTAGAACTAACCTTGATGTGTTCCTTTTTAGAGCTGAGTAACATACCCTTGTGTATCTTTACTCCAACTTCCTTATCCCTTCATTTGCCGATGGACATAGAGGTTGCTTCCATATCCTAGCACTGTAAATAGTTCTATGGTGAAGACTGGGACGTTTGTTTTTTAGTATGTGCTTAGAGAAAATGTAAAAGTTCACAGACTTGAAAGATTAAAGCTGTCTTTAATGTTTTCAAAGAGGGTAGGATTATATATCTGTGTCTCTCTCTGGAAAGAAACCCCTTCCCCTGATTTTGAGGAACTTATGATGGAGTGCCCCCCTTTACCTAAAATAGAAAACCAAAGAAGCTGCTTCATGTGAAGATCAATGGCCAGCATAGTTCTCTTGGATTGGAAAGTAATGAAGAGTGGTCTGGTGCTGAAACGGATCAACAGGGAGACACAAATAAACCTGAAATAATATCAAAAGCTAAATAAAAAGCATCTAGCATGTGTCTGAATATTTTTCGGGGCAGGTCCTCAGAACAAACACTTCAGCTGAATGTAGGATTCTGTTTACCACGTGGGAATTACCAGTCCATGGAGATTTGTAGTAGGGGTTAAGTCATATGTTGGGGTTGTGTCAGAGGACACAGTTCTTCCTGTGGGGTGGGGTTGGAGAAAGAAGATGAGGGGCTCATCAACTATGTTTCTGGCAGTTTTACAAGGGAAGTGTGGATGTTCATGAAAAGGGTCTGGTGAACAATGGCCAGAGATAGAAAGAGTGGAATGCAATTTTGTTGGAAGGTGGTGCCCCAGGTATCTTCTCTGTTGCATATCGTCAGACTTTAAGAGTACATAACAAGGAAAAAACCTTAACATTCAACTCACTATGAACCAAGAAAGCCATATGTATAAGAGTGTGTATATGAGTGCTTTGCTGAGATCTGCTTTCTAGAGCTAGATTTCCAGGTAACATTTTAGGGGGTGGGGGAATAAAGTATATGGAAGGGGGCTGTGGCCTAGGGAGAAAGTGAGAAGTGGGAAGGCTGTGAGAATATTAGTTTCTGACAAAAATGACCAGGGAAAAGATAAATTGCCAGGAAACAGATAAACAAAGGAAAACAAATCCCATCATACATGTTTGAGGTCATGTGAACTTTGTTATTTTTTTTCCCAGGAACTCAGTTTAGGTACAAAGTGTGCAGGGGCAGAAGTGAGGGGAATGAGGATGTTACGGCCAACCTACCCAGCCATGTGCTCTTTGTCTCATGCTGCTGCTGCTTCTGCTGCTATGGCTCAGTGGTTAATATCTCTTTTTCCAGGAAGGCTCAAGCTCTTTGCCCAAGGCCCTCTATNTTTGAGGTCATGTGAACTCTGTTGTTTTTTCCAGGAACCCAGTTTAGGTACAAAGTGTGCAGGGGCAGAAGTGAGGGGAATGAAGATGTTATGGCCAACCTACCCAGCCAAGTGCTCTGTGTCCCATCCTGCTGCTGCTGCTGCTGCTGATGGCTCAGTGGTAAATATCCCTTTTTCAAGGAAGGCTTAAGCTCTTGGCCCAATGGCCTCTATCAGGCCAAGGTGTAGAAATAACATTTTTCTCACGAGCCCTCTGGTGACAGTTTCTCTTCCTTGCTGAATGGCTCAGCACAGAATGTTTTCAACCACAACGGACCTGTCCTTCATCTAGGGCCTTGTCGCTACTCTGTTCAAGGGCCAATGGGAACACCTGGAGCACATGGAGCTCACTGAAGGACTGGTCAGCACTTATGGTTGTCCTTCTGAAGTAGGTGACTGCTTTCCAGAATTGCGTCTACCTCTGGATTGGGCAAAGGACAGACTGCCACAAATGGGGTAGGGAGAGTTCAGCATCTGTCCCTCCAGTGTTGGCCTCTCATCCCAGATACCATGGTTCCAACGTGGACATGCCTGAGGGTGATGTCCCACATGAAGTTCTCACTCTACAACTTTTCTCCCTGAAGCAGCATATCTTTGGAGGGCAAAGGGTAAATTCTGAACGTGAAAGTACATGGGTTTATGGATTTCCCTTCTACATGCCCCGAATGAAATCTCCTGCTCAGGGCCAGCTTTTCATTGGAATATCTACACCCCAGGTTGCCGCTTCTACAGAGAAGCATCTACAGCTCTAGAAGGCAAGGCTTGGCCTTTTCTGGGTGATTTCTGAACAACCAGCCCAGGAGACACTGGAAACATGTTTACTTACTTTTTTAATCTATAAACTTCAAAGAACCCTTGAGGCCCTGTCAGGCTGGTACCTGTCCTTCTCAGCGATAGTTCAAAACAAAACAAAGTCGAAACTATGGTGTAATAACTCTGCAGTGGGTGTGAGATAGCATATTGGGGCATGGCTTTCAGGATCTTAGACTGGGCTTATTCTAGGGATTGCACGACATTTATCCACATTCAGAAGTTTTAGCAAGGCATTGCAAAGAAGTTAAAGACAAAAAAGAGTTTAGGACAATGTCCCTCAATGCCTAATATTTCCTACCAGTGCTTCAGGACCAGGGGTGGCTTTAGCTCTAACCTGTCCGTGAGTGAAGAGTGCAGAGATAGTCATGAATCAGTTAGTAAACTGAACTGTGGATGGTTGACTGGATTGTCATTCTCTGGAAACTTGCCATGACTTGTGTCCCAGTCTCTTTAGGGCTTTCACTTGGGCCCTAAAGTCTAGGTGCTATTAGATTTGACTGCACAGCACACTTGAATGTGTTGTGTAAGATTTTCTTCCACTGAATATTAATGTGTGTGAAACTTTGCAGATTAGTGATGAATTCATGAGCATTCTGGCTCAATCAGCCTGACCTGCATTTGCTTCCTGTTCCCTGGATGTGTTCATGTTTTTCTCTATAGAATGAAAACTAGGTGTCTCCATTGTGTTTTCGATGTTTCTTCCTGTGGATCTGCCTATGCCTCCTATCTTCTTTCATGATGCACATACTCCTTCTCTGCTCCCCTGAGGCTCCAGTTGTTGACCCTACCATCTGGGACACTGAAATCCCTCTGGTAACAACCCATCACACCCCCATCATGATTAAACTATGTGATCCTTCCCACTTCCCAAATCGCCATCAATTCCCCATCTCTCAGACTCACTTACGTGGTCTTAAACCAATCATAACCCATCTCTTAGGGCCTCCTAGTCCCCATGACCTTACCCTAACAATACCCCCATTCTCCCAGTACAGAAAGCTGCTGGTGGCTACCAACTGGTCCAGGACCTTCCACTGTTAAATGAGGCCATGATCCCTGCCCATCCAATTGTCTCCAATCTCTATACCTTACTTTGTGACATCCCTAGCAGTATGACTCACTTTACTGTCGTAGACTTCAAAGATGCCTTTTTTACTGTTCCCTTACACCCAGACTGCCAACTCCTCTTTGCTTTCACATGGACCGTCCCAGAAGCCTGACAGCCCTCCCAGCTAACATGGACAGTTCTCCCCCAAGGGTTTAGAGACAGCCCTCATTTTTTTGGCCAGGCTCTGGCCTGGGACCTGGCCACATGCCCTTTAGCCCTTAGTGTCCTTTTACAGTATGTGGATGACCTTCTGCTCTGCAGCCCCTCACAAGCTCTCTCTCAGACACGTACCACTATTCTTCTTAACTTCCTTAACTCTAAAGGATACCAAGCATCTCAACAAAACACCCAACTCACCCAGATCTCTGTGACTTACCTAGGTCTAAAGATTACCCCGACAACCAAGTCTCTAACTGACAGACTCAGTCTTCTCTGAGACCTCTGCCCCTCTTCCACTGAAAAACAAATTTCACCCAGGATTCTTCCGACACTGGGTCACTAACTAGGCTTCCCTGGCTAAACCCCTCTACACAGCCACAAAGACACCCATACTGGACCACTCTCTTCAGAAACAGAGGTCCCTGAGGATTTCTACAACCTCTACTCAGTTTTGCTGTCCTCTTCCCCAATGTTCCTGCCCAATCCCAAACTCCCCTATCACCTATACACTGATGAAGAGGGGAATAATTTTTAGAGCCAGCATACAGCCTGCAGGCCCTGAAATGCTGCCAATGACATTTATCTCTAAACAGTTAGACCCCACAGCCCAGAGATGGTTCCCCTGCCTATGTGCCCTGGCAGCAGAACCTTCTCTGTATGCAAATGCAAAAAAAGAGAGAGGGAATTCCTCACCACCAAGGGATCACCCATCTCTAATGCCCTGCTAATCACCAAGCTCCTGGGGGCCATCTCACAGCCCACCCAGGTAGCCATCCTAGACTACAAAGGACATCAGATAACTCACAACATGGCTTCCCTAGACAACAATGAGGCTGACCAGACGGCCAGACAGATAGCCTTACAACAGGGGCCTCTGCCTATACTATTTCTTAAGACCTCCCTCACACCTAACTACTCAAAGACCAAAATGGAGGCCCTCCTCTCACAGGAGGGCACTTCCAAACAGCCCTCAGGATGGATCATGCTCCACAACAAACTAGTCCTACCCGAAAAACAATGTCCATTAACACCCAGATCCATGACTCTTTACACACTGGGCCCCACACACTGTTGACCTTCCTTAGCCCTCTCTTTTCCCCATTACACCTCTGACCTACCATTTAGGCAGTCCATCATCACTGCCTAATCAGTGCCAAGACCTCTTCTCAAGGAGGACTCAGGCCGCCACAAGAAACTCACCAGCTGAGGGGACACCTGCCGGGACAGGATTGGCAGATAGACTTTACTCACATGCCTAGATATCAGACCTTCCAGTATATGCTGGCCTCAGTCATCAGGCAAGGTAAAATGGGCTAATGGCATCCTCAAGGCTCACCTGACCAGGTTAATGGCAGAACTTCGTCTCTCCTGGGTTGATCTCCTGCCAGCAGCCCTGACCCACATATGGGCAACTCCTCATGTCAAGACGGGTTTTCCACCTTTTGAACTGCTGTATAGTAGGCCATATCTGCTGACTAACCTTCCGTATACTCCAACCCCCCTTACACTTAGAAAACATGCTGTCCATGTCCTCCCTCAACCTGTCAGAGACCACGCCCAGGCAATCTCGTTGCCCACTTTGGCACCAGGAGATCAGGTTATCCTAAAAACACTGATGCCTCAACCCCTTCAGCCCCAGTGGACTAGGTCTTTCATGGTGGTCCTCACCACCCTGACAGCAGCCAAACTGTGGGAACATGAGCCATGGTATCACATCACATGGCTCAACCAGGCTCCACTACACGGCCTACCTTCTGCCAAGCTCCTGGAGACTTACACTTCTAAAATCTCAGGACCTACCAAGATCACCATTACTAAGACATCCTTGCCTCCCTCCAGTGACTGACATGCCCCATCCAATGCTTGTCTGGCCTCATCTGCAGTGGCTGTTGCCAATCACAACTCTGGCCATACTCTTCACCATTAGACTTGCTGTCATGGCCCCCCAGGACTGGCCGCTCACACTTCGACTTTTACTGGCCCTTGCTTACCTTAGTATCTGTTCACCACTCCTGGGGTGCTACTCCATTGGGGCAGCCTGACCTGGCCATATGTCTCTCACCCTGACCTGCCTTGAAGACTTTATCTTGGCCCAACTAGAGGACCTTTGGTTGGCTACCCTGATCACCGACTGTGACTTTCTTTCAGGCAATTTCTGATCTACACTTACAGGGGACCTTGCTCCTTTTTACAGAATCTCAAATTGACTTCTTTTCTTTTATCACTCTCCTTCTAATATTATAGATAAACATGCTCTTGCCACTGTTCCTCCTGGCCACGATAATACGGGCGGGACAACCTATGCCCTGCCCCAGGGCAAATGAGACCGCTAGGGAACTGGGTTCACAGCCTACACTTAGGTCCACCGAGACTGTCATGTCTCACCTGCCCAGCCATGCTCCCATGGGGGTAAATGGTATTGACGGCCAAGAGCCTTGAAACTGCCAAATCAAGCTCAGCCTCTAACTGCTATAAAGCTAGGGACAAAGATTTCTGTTTTACCATGTAAACTTACTACGGAATGACAGATGGGAAGGGGGCCCAAGATCAGAAGCAAGAACAAGTCCAACATAAGGTCCAACAGCACCTCATAAAGTTAGCAACTGAAACCTCTGATCCATCCATAAGTCCAACAAACTCCTAGACCAGGTTTATCAGGCGCTCAAACCACTAAATTTTTCATCCCAAATTTTCACCAGCCTCAATGACACCTATCAGACCCTAACTGAAACCTCACCAAACCTCTCATGATGGCTCTGTCTTCCCTTGAGACCCCAACTGTTCCTTGCCCAACTGATCCCCAGCAAATGGATAGAGGCCCAAAATCTCACTCGAAATGCCACTGAAGTAACCTTGCCAATGAGGCCCTTGACCACTGAGATACTGTACCTTCCAGACGATGCCTCTTGTATTCTGGCCAGCGACACCTCATTAACCACAGTGGCCTGTGAAAGCTCAGGATGAGACCCTCTATCCCCAAACCATCTGATATGCAGAAAACCCAGGATATTCTTTCTCTGTATTCAAACCACCTTATTACAATGTTTCCCGCCCAACTAGACTCAGCCTTACTCCCCAGTATTCCTTACTCTCTTCCTGACCATTCTGAGACCAGAGGCAATGAAAGACCAGATCCAGCCAAACCCACGGCCCCTGGAGGACATTGGCTGCAACTCCCCTGCTCCTCAGGGGAGGTTTATTCATGGCCTTAGAACTGGGGGGAGGAGGATTGGGATCAGCCACACACTTCTACTATAAGCTGTCTGCAGACCTCAATTGAGACCTGGATAAGGTGGCAAATTCCCTAATGGCATTACAGACCCAGATAACTTCTCTGGCAGCAGTGGCTCTCCAAAATTGAAGGGCGCTAGACCTGCTAACAGCTGAAAAAGGGAGAACCTGTCAGTTCTTAAGGGAAGACTCTTTTTTTTTTTTTTTTTTAATGTCTCAGAGATAGTTCAGAACAAGGTCCAAGAGCTGAGAGAGAACATCAGACTTAGGCTGAGTCAGGCGGTTTTGATTTTCTCGGGATGGTGGAAGTGGTCTTAGGCAAAATGGCTTCTCCCATTTCTTGAACCCCTCACAGCCTTGTTCCTCATTCTTTCGACAGGACCTTGTGCTTTCCAGATCATCCTCCAGAGGGTCAGGGAGCTGACCCAGATGGCTACTGGACAGATGTTGATAGTGACCGCATACTCCAAACTCCCATCCAGAGACCCTGTTGCTGCTGCTGCTACTGCTAAGTCGCTTCAGTCGTGTCCAAGTCTGTGCGACCCCATAGACGGCAGCCCACCAGGCTCCACTATCCCTGAGATTTTCCAGGCAAGAACACTGGAGTGGGCTGCCATTTCCTTCTCCAATGCATGAAAGTGAAAAGTAGAAATGAAGTCGCTCAGTCGTGTCTGACTCTTAGCAACCCCATGGACTGCAGCCTACCAGGCTCCTCCACCCATGGGATTTGCCAGGCAAGAGTACTGGAGTGGGGTGCCATTGCCTTCTCCTCCAGAGACCCTGAGGCCCCCTAAAGGTCACCGGGATCTGGTTATGACCCTCAGCCCCAGTGATGCCCCAGTTTAGCAGGAAGTAGCCAGAAGCAATAATCGTGCCCCTATCCTATCAAAAGGGTCACAATGTAAGGCCAGACCCCGGGGGGCCATGATGGGCCGCCCCTCCTCACCCTCCCACTGGTGGGGGAAGTCTCTAATGGAAGGAGACTCCCAGATCACGGGGACCAATGACAGCATGATTCACCAGCTAAAGCCGCCCCACCCCAGCCACGTAGAGGACCTATCAGCCCGAGACGCCTCGGCCTGGCGACTTATCTGAACCCCCGTCCATTAACCTGACCATCCCTCGCAACGAACATATATAAGCCGCCTCCAACAGGGTCCAGGCATGGACTTCCTCAACCTGCCTCGTTTGGGTCCAGGAACCCCGCCTGGGAGCGCTTCACCATTAAAAAGACTATTAGACACTCTTTTTGGTTTCCTGGTCGTCTTTAACGAACAAGTGTATTGTATTGGTGTTTACTGTATTGGTGTTTTTCTTTCTGGCTTACTTCACTCTGTATAATCGGCTCCAGTT